>UBIG03000042.1:0-96483 GCA_900464855.2 Musa schizocarpa
ATCTTTTATTGGCTTCGATAAGCTTTTAGACATGAAGAATATCTAAAAAAATCTTTGCTCAGATTTTTTTTGCATCAAGTTTTCTAAGATATCCTTGTTATTTAAAATAATACATTTATAATTAAAAACTTTAAATATGAAATGTTAGATCTTTTGTTATTCTATAATTCATGGGGAGTTTTAGATAAATAAGGTCTTATAAATTCTTGTTCATGATATAGCATATCATGTTAATGACTTTGACTAAAAAAATATTTAGTAAGCTATATTAATTAAGCATGGTCTTCTTTGTCTCTCATAAGCTCCTATTCTTTTCTCTCCAATAGTCATTTTTATTATGGTTTTCTTTGAGTTGAAAAATTATGGTGTACCTTTTAAATCAAAGAATTCTTAAAAATTATGATTTTTTATATTTACCATCATGATCTTTATGAATGGAAGAAATCATAAAATATTTTTTATTTTAAACTTATTTGTAAATTTGATAAAATATTTGAAACAATAATTTTTATGTGCTAAGTATATCCAAGTATATATGTATAGTCATCATCGTCACAAAAGTATATTTATTACCCACCTAGACTTATGATATTAATATAGGTTTTAGATTTAATGATATCAATGGGTCCAAATAAATCTATATTGAATTAGTTATAATAGGCTAGAAGTATTTGATTTTTGGGTTTTAGTGCTCCTTATATAGATTTCTAATTAATGTGCATCACCGTTAATATTTAACAAATTTGATTTGAGCGTCCTTTTACAAATTTTTTATTTTCAATTTGAGAAATTAGTTTCATATTGGCATTTTATAGTTTCTATGCCAAAGCCATACATCATTATTCAAAGCTAAAAAATAGTTACATCACAAAAATCATCAAATCAATAGGATAAACATTATTATTTCTTAAAGCTATCAAAGATTTATTCTTATTTGGTGTTTTTATGATTAAAACATGATATTCAAATTTAACATTATATCTCTTATTATAAAAGTTGGATAATACTTATTTAGTTATTTTTTAAATTATCTACTAAAGCACATCTTCATCTTCAATCAAGAGATTTTTTGATTTGTTACTAGTATTTTTTATACTAATAATTTTTTTTTATTGTTGTCTTCAAGGTAACATATTCTTCATTTTTTGTAGTGAGTTTTTGATAAGTTTATAGTATTATTTTTTTTTGTCATGTGTCTTAGCATCTACTATTAAAATATCATCATTTTCATTAACTCTTATTTGGAACTATAACTACAAAAGAATAGTTTGTTTTAGGTACCCATTTAACTTTGGTCCTTCATAGTTAGATCTATGCTTTCTTCTCTTTTTGAGTTTTAAATCAATTTTGCTGTCCAGAATGGAGCAATTTTAACATGATTATATTTCCTAAAGAAGTATGTTAATCATAACAAACTTTTCTTACTTAGATTTGGTAGAAATAGTGTGAGTCTCTTTATAAATTTGGTTGGCTTTTGATGTATACTTCTATTTATGAAGTAATATTTTTTTTTTCAAAATATACAACCTTGTTTAGCAATAATCATATCTGACTTATTTTGAATTTTAAAAATTTTTTTTTAATGTTTGTTAGAAATTTTTTTTCTTTTAAATCAATTTTAAATTATACAAATATTAATAATAGATAAATTTTCAAATGGTGATCAGTTTATGATAATTAAATATTTTTTTATATTTTTTTCAAAGCATGTGATTTGAAATAATTCTTTTTTTTAAGTTCAATATTAGATGAATTTTAAATATTCATATCTATTTTAATAAGTCTCTCCTCTTGAGGATGCATATTTTTCATGCATAATTTTTTAGGATATCAAATTCATTAGTAAGTAATAAAGAATCCTTTTTTGGTAACCATATTTCTTAAATATTTTTTAGTTCATCATATAAATAATGAAATCCTTTAAATAATTCTTTAATTGATAAAATCTTGATTTAAAAAAATCTCAAGTATCATTGAAAGATATTGGCATAAAAATTACTTCTTTATTGATTTGTTCTTTCATTTTCAACTCATTAAATTCATCATATATTACTTTGGTGTTTTCTTCTTCTTTTGAGTTAAAAACTTCTTCTTTAATTGTAGATTCAATTTTTATGTCTTGATTTTATATCCATAGTATATGACTATACCTTTCTTGACTCATTTTTATTCTTTCCTTTTTTTTCTTGCTAAATTTGGATCTTATTTTTTTCTCATAAACTTTTTGAGATCTTTTTTGTAAAAAAATATTGTCTTTAATCATTATCATTTGAGCTTGTGCTCAAATAATTTTAAAAAGTCATATGACTCTAAAGAAAAAAAACTAGGTTCGTTGGTAACTCTTTGAATCATCATTATCACTTGAAGAGGAAGTGATTAAAAAAGAAGTTATGAAATGCTTATAAAGGTGAGGAAAATTTAACTCCAAAATTTAATACTCATGTAAACCATTTTTTGAACAAAGGTTGTTGGGCCATCCAAGATGGTCATCCTCGACACTATTCTCTTAAAACTTTCTCTTTCCATTAGAAGGATCTTCCCTTTTAAAGAGATTAAAGTGTATGTTACAATGTTTCTAAGCCTTGAAGGGTTTAGGAGGTATTATATTAGTAAGTACTCTCTTCTCTAGTAAGTGGAATACAAGTGTGAACTAGAGATAATTTATTCAGGAAAGAGCTAGTGGTCTAAAGGGATAGTGATATCTAAAACTTTCGACGAGAGGATATGAAACAAATTTTGCTGGCCAAACCAACTTAGGATATCTAGAGCGGTGAAAAATTCTCTGAATTAGAAATCATGGTGCAATAGATTGAAAACATGATAAATGATATTTGGGACCTTAAGACAACTCTATCAAACTAAATGGACTAAGTGGTGATAAGAAATCATCATGTATGATCAGATTTTTTATAGTATGTTGGTGGATCATTATAAAATCCACTGGAGGTCCAAATCTTGACAACACCCAATAAAAAATATCCTTAGAGTTAGGCGGGGGATGAACTCCCGCGGAGGGCTAACCATGAAATGGTAGACATTAGAGTATCCACCTCCTTTCTTTGGTGGAATACAAAAAAAACTAAGGAGGATTTTCTCAAGCCATATAAATGGAGTTTTCTTATTTTTCAACATGGAGCATGAGCATAAAGCTTTCAATAGATAGAGATCAAAGACATAAACTTTGTACCCCAAGAGTTTGATCACGTCATTCTATGGGTTTTTTTGGGGGCGCAGACTCATTTTGTATAGTGCCAAAATTGTCGGTTGGTTTCAGGACACATGCACATTGTCTTAATGAAGCATTTAATAGAGGAACTAGGTTACTCAAAACAGCGGTAGTGAAATTAGGTCAAAGATCTTGCGATGTAAAGGGCGTTGAAGTAGGTACTCTTAAAGAATATAATATAGTGCTATCGTCGAAAGTTATTATGAATGAAGTGATACATAGTAGAGATTGGTTTGGGAGAGAGGCCCAAGTTAAACAATGATATATCAATTTTTTTAACAAAATCGATGGACTTTGGGGGCTATTAGGCAACAAAGCGCCCTAGAGCTATACTTATAAATTTGGGTGTTTTTTTTTTTTTGGACAAAGGTTAATTTTAAATAAGCTAATATAATTAAAGATAGCAAAGGCCATATAATATGTAAGACTATTGGTGAAGAGATCATATTCCAAGTTCATCCCAAAAAAATCAAAATATAATGAGATATTCGGGAGACAATATAACCACAATGATCTTGGAATAGTTCAAGGCAATATGACATATATGGGAAAGGCCCCATGAGGGATTTGATCATATGAAGGTATGATTGGAAACCATTGGGAACCCTTTCGAACAATATAATAGGAAGAAGGGCTATGGATTCAAGGAGAATATCATGGTATCATAGAGGTGAGTCTTTTGTCTTTTGGCATCATATTTTACACTAAATGTCTTGGTCATTCGGTACATGGGAGGCAAGTGTACCATCAAGAGGAATTATGAGTGCAAAAAAGCTAGTGATTCCCATGGGAAGGACTTGATCATATAGATATATGATAGAAGCAAGAGTGCCAGACATGATTATTATAAAAATAGTCAAAGTCTCACCCATCTTGTTTATGCAAGTGCTTAACCAAAAAATGAAATAGGTAGTATGTCGCGTTGCTCTTTTGTCACTCAAAGAAGTAGTTATTGTAGAAATGATAGAAAAAGACAATAAAATTCAAAGGTGACCAAAACTATTGAAGACTTGATCCAACCCGGGGCAAAATTTTATTCTTTTCAAATCGTCTTCTTACATTCTAAAATTTGATGGCAATAAGAAGGTTAATTCAATTATTAACTCAACACAAGGAGTATAGATACTTGGGTATTTTAGAAGTGAGAGCAAAAGTAAACTAAGACAGTAACTAGCTTGGTAAGAACTATAACCCTTGAGGAGGTGACAATTAACTCTTAACTTCTTGGTTTAAGAAAATAGGTAAAAAATGCCATTACAAAAAAAGTTTTTTATTTATCTAGATAGAAGCTCTACACATGTTCAAAGATCCTTCAAAGAAATTTAGTGAAAAATAATAATTATCAAACCCTCACTAATGATAATCAATTTACTAATAGTAGATTATTAATCTCACTTTTAATAAAAAATATTAATTGGAATAAAAATGATGTGAACCTTTGAAGATGACAACTAAATAAAAAAAAGGATTAATGGACAAATTTTGTAAAGAAAATATCTTAAACTTTAAAATATGTAAGACGATTTAAGATAAAGTTTACATAGGCATCCATTCAATTGAAGCTTGATGCAAATATTTAAGAGACTAGTGCACAACAAGAAAGGTCTTTTTTTCTTCATTTTCAGGATCATGAAACCTATAAAAATCAACATAACTTGATCAACCCTACAATAAAAAAAGTCAAGAAGTTAAAATATATTAGCAAATCAAAGTTTGATAACTCAACTAAAAAAATTACAAGTAGTTGAGAGACAAGAGGCATATTATAACTAGAGTAAAAGATTAAAATTTGATAAAATACAAGAGATATATTTTCTTAAAATTCTTTTTTTAAGCCATGATGAATATATCAATGGAAGAATCATTAAGCACATTAAATTTTCTGTCAAATATAATCATATATATGTCTATATCTTTAATATTTGTTCAACAAGCCTGACATATGGGCATTAGGTGAACCAAATAAAATTGGGGAGGACTTTATGATCATTTTGGTTTTATAAATTTTTAAATTTCGCATAAAGAGGTAAGGCTATAAAAATAGATCATTCAGGAATATTCATTTTAGGACTTTTTCTAACATAAAAAGTTATACAAAATATCAACAAGCATACTATCAAAACTCATAGATCATAGTTGGATGATTCTACGAGGATAGTATCTAAAATTGATTCATTATCTTATTTTTGTAAGGCAAAATCGTATGGATACTTGTGAGGATATTTTATCAATGGTGGTGAACCAACATGATTCTTTTTCATGTATAAAATAGTTTAAAAAAGACAACTTGATTTATAATTTATATTCCTATTAAGTGTTTTCTGAAATAATTACTTATAGATCTCCAAAATATCAATTTCTCTAACTTATCTTGTTTTCCTCTTTAGTAAATGAAAAAGGTTTTCATAGACTAATCATTTGTCAATTTGTAAAAACAAAATTTCTCAATGCATCTCTTCGTCTTTTGTTCATGAGGATTTACTTAAAAATAACTAAGTCAAAAATAATTTGTGCTACTATCATAATTTTTTATAATCCAAATCAATTTTTTCGAACCATCATCAAAATTTTTGCATTTTGCATTATATTACCTACAATAATAGTACAAAGTTGTCAATAT
Source organism: Musa schizocarpa (assembly GCA_900464855.2). Lineage (NCBI taxonomy): Eukaryota > Viridiplantae > Streptophyta > Magnoliopsida > Zingiberales > Musaceae > Musa > Musa schizocarpa. The sequence goes on from UBIG03000042.1 coordinate 5,847, forward strand.
TGACAAATAAAATAGTATTATCATTGGCAAATTGGCACTATTACTTGGAAAATTTCAAATTGTAATGTACCATCAAAAACCATGTTTCTCATGTGTTTGGCTTTATAACAAACTGAATTCATAAACTTCATTGTAATTTCTGTTCAATGACATGGGACTAATTTAGTATAAAGTATAGAGGGTCTATAGAAAACCTCAATTATAACTTTATCTTAAATATTCATAAATCTTTGACATTTTGGTACTCTAGTATGTCAACTCTTTTAATCAAGACCTTGATATATTGCAATTCCTTGACATTCTTCTAATCCTCTAGTATGTTAACTTCATAATGATATTTGATCCTTTCAATGTAATATTCATAATTTCTATTATGAAAAATATTCTTTAAATGAATTAATCCTTTGGCTTTTTGTCTTATTTTTCAAAAACACCTTGGCTTTCAATGTTCAACTCACTTGCATATATTTCTCTTTTCATCATGAACTATGCCTTTGTATTTTCTTTGTAGAATAAAAAAAAATATAAATGTTCAATAAGTTCTCACTAAATAATTTAAACAAATCATTTTACTTTACTTTGCATTTGGATAATATCTTGCTACTTTTAAGGCTAAAAGGGTCTCATTGAGTCTAAAAATGCATCTTTTATATTTAGCATATTCTATAAATAGTTTTAAAATGTATCTTTTTTCTAAGAAAACTAGTAAAGTGGTTTTTTCAATTCATAATATATAAAAAAATGGGTTTTCAGTAATTCATATATTGATAGCTCTCCAAAGAATCAAAAGTTAAGACTTATTAGTTTATTCAATTGGTTTATTCATATGATTTGCTTCTTATAAAATGCCTTTGCCTTAAAACAAAATGTCAACAGTTTTGATGGAAAGATTCTATTCCATCATAATGATCAATGTTACTTGTGGATCAAAACACTATTAAGGATGGGGTTATGAGCATTTCTGATAGAATGGTTCAAAGATGGTTTTTTTTCATCAAAATAAGGAAGGCCTAAAAGCTGGTGGTTTCATAAAAATTGTCATATTGCAAAAAGGATTATATTATTTGAACATAAGTTCAATTTATCATGATATTGGTGTTTCACTATTTGAGTTGTTTGTTGAAGCTATAAGTATACTCATATTTCAAAAAATATGGGTGGTTTTTTTGTTGGGACTCAAGTTGGAGGGTCCTAATTTGTTTCATCAACATACAAACATGCTCCAAATCTTCATGGCATTCATATAAATCTATTAAGCCAATGATTACAAACTTTTACTATTTTGGCTTCATTATTATCCAGAGTGATTTCATAGAAAGGAGCCCTATTAAAGAGCTTCATATTGGAGACCATCATTATAAAAATTTAAATTAAAGTTTCTTAAATAAAGTCCTATTCAGATCAGGGTTTAAATCCTATAAAGTCATATATTGAAAATTTTAATAAAACAATATAAATTGATTTTTTTGAGCATTTATCAACATTTCAAAACTATAGGCATTAAGGATTCATCCTAAAACAGTTCAACCAAAAACTTAAAATAAAACATCAGGGTTGAAAATATTTTTATCTTTTATATTTCTATTTTGTCTGGTTTGACCCTTCTATAACCCATGTTCAGGTCCTCCACAGCCATCTAAAGAAACATTTCCAATTGGTGAAATATTTGTTCTAATCTACTTTGTCGAGATAAGTGTGCGGGGAACAACTTCGATGGGAAGAAAACATAAAGTGATTTTCGAGGTCAAGTCCGTCGGGGGGTTCAAGAGTTCATCGGAAGTCAGAGATTTTTTGGAAGTGTTGCCGGAACCATCAAGATCGAATGGGGACTTCTTAAGTTTTGGAGGAAGTTCATCTCAAAAAAGATGTCGAAGGTTGGTGGAACTTGCGGGAAGATTAGGAAGCTAGCGAAGACTCGTTGAGCTCGCCATACAATCAGGGTATCTTTGGGGAGTCCCTTGGAAGCAATCAGGGAAGCATCGGAAGCTTCTTGGGAATCTCCGTAAAGCTCATGGGAAGTTGACTTGAAGAGTGTCGGATCAAATCCGTTGAGTTATGTTTTTTTAAGTTCGTAGTTTGCACATGAGTAGAAGCAAGGATTTAGGAAAAAAAATCCTGCCTAAATTGATGGGGGCCAGCAGGGCCTCTCTTTGGGCCAAGTTGGGGCTTAAGCGAGGGGCCCATTAAACTTTGGTGAATGGGCGGCGGTTTCCTTGACCTTGCACAGGGCGGTGGGACCGCTTTGGTGGGCGGTAGCACTGCCCTGTACCTAAACAGGCGGTGGAACGCTTCATGCAGAGGTAATACCACCCCGCCCAGCCTGACAGACGGCGGTGGAACCACTTGGGTGAAGGCGGTACACCTTGATCCTGGGGGTGGGCGGTAGCACCACTTTGCTGAGGCGGTGGTACAGCCCACATCGTCGATCAACAGCCGACCTGACGATAACACCCGTCGACACCAGAACACGGGAACTCAAATTTGATTTCAAATTTGGAGCCCAATTTTGAATCCATTTTGGATCTATAACCCCCCCCCCCCCCCTTTCTCGGTGAAAGGGCACCCTTTTGAGAGTTAGAATCTTAGTCTTGAGCTTTTGAAAAGTCTTGAAAAGTCTTGTTCTTGCTAAGTGTTCACCTTCTTCTTCTTCTTGAGAAATCTTGTAAAAGTGTGAACTTCTTGTAAAGGGTTGTAAAAGGGGTATTTGGTCCTTCCCCTTCAAAGGATTTGCTAGTGGAAAAGCGAGGAGCCTCATCGTAAAGGCTTCAAGAGTGGATGTAGGTCATTTGACCCGAACCACTATACATCATTGTGTTCATAAATGTGTGAGTGTTTACATTCTTGAATCATTTCATTACTTGGCTGCAAGTTGTTTAGTTCATAGTTATTTCCTTTACGTAAGCAATTACTTTCAAGTTCTCTTTTTGCCAAATCGAAATCTTCCTCTGAACTTGTGTTTTTTTGCAAAATGGGTTTCAAAAAGTGCGATTTTTAATCATTTGCACTAATTCACCCCCCCCCCCCCTCTTAGTGCCTTTTTTAGATCCTAACAATTGGTATCGAGCAAGGTTTGCTCTCATATTGGTTTAAAACCCAAGAGAGATGGCCTACTCCGGTATGCAAGAGGGTCACTCCATTACTCATCGCCTATGTTTAATGGGTGGGATTATACGTATTGGAAGACTTCGTATGAGGATTTTTCTCATTTCCATGGACTTGAACTTTGGAACATTGTTGAAAATGGCTTTGCAAAATCTTCTCTTCCGATGAGTGAGTGGAATGAGTGGGAGAGGAAGATTTTTTGCTCTCAATGCAAAGGCTATGAATGCCTTATTTTTTAAGCTTGATAAGAATGAGTTTAATGGGTTTCTATTTGTGAATCGGCATTTGATATTTGGGCACTCTTGAAATCACTCATGAAGGCACTAGCCAGAGTGAAAGAGTCCAAAATCAACATTCTTGTGCATTCCTATGAACTTTTTTAGGATGAAACCAAATGAGTCCATTGGAGACATGTACACCGCTTCTATGGATGTCATCAATGGACTTAAAAGCTCTTGGTAAAGGTTTTTCTAATTTTGAATTGGTAACTAAAATTTTAAGATCCCTTCAAAGAGTTGGGATCCAAAGGTCTGACCATTCAAGAGGCCAAGGATCTTAAAGTATTTAAAGCTTGAAGAACTTATTGGATCTCTAATGACCTCTGAGATGGCGTGCCATGCTCATGAAGAGCTTGAGAACCCCCCTTCCAAAGAACAGGGAAGGATATGGCACTTAGAACACAAGAAGACCACTTGAAAGGAACATCAAGTGATGAGGGACAGTGACAATGACATTGCACTTCTAACTTCGAAAGTTTAAGAAATTTATAAGAAAGAACAAATTTAAAAATGACACAAAAAAGCAAATTTGAACACAAAAAAAGGACCAAGTTATTTGCTCTGAATGCAAGAAGCGGGGACACTTCAAGAATGAATGCCCTCAAGCCAAGAAGAAGCAATTCAAGAAGAAAAAAAAGCCTTGAAGGCCCGTGGGATGATTCAAGTGACTCAGGGTTGAAGAAGCTAGCAACAAAGAGGAGGCAAACTTCAGCACTAATGGCATTAGGAGAAGAGGTTAGTGAGTTACTTAATGAAGAATTATCTTTTGATGAACTTTCTATGGCTTTTCATGAGTTATTTGATGAATGTAGAACTATTAGTAAGAAGTTCAATTTGCTTAAGAAAGAGCATGCTTTATTACAAAGTAAGTTCAATAGTCTTCAAAACCCTTCTCTACCCCATGCTCTAAGTGTGAAGACTTAGATGCAACAAAAGGGAGAACTTGCTACTCAAAGAGACCCTAAACAAGTTTAAGGTCGGTAGCAAAGGGGCTTGGACATGATTCTTGCTAACAAAGGTCACGTGAGGAAATAGAAGTGGAATCGGATTTGTGAGAGGTTCTCACCAAAATCCCACCACCTTCGTTAAAGGGCCTACATTGCATGTATCACCCCATTTGAAATGTAATTTTTTTGTGGCAAAAATGGGACATGTTGCTTACAAATGTCCATTCAAGAAAATTAATCCACAAAAAAATTGATATGGGTTCCTAAAGGAACCATAAACAATTCAATGATAAATTACAAAGTAAGTAGATCAATTTGTAAGGCACCCAAAATCAAATGGGTACCTAAAAACCATCCTCTTTTGTAGACAAACTCACAAGCTAGGAGCAAGAAATGGTATCTTGATAGTGGATGCTCAAGGCACATGACGGAGATCCATCTCATTTCTCTATGCTCACTAGCAAAGAAAGAAAGGATATGTCACCTTAGGAGACAACAACAAAGGGTAAAATCATTGGCAAGGGAACCATAGGTAACAAATCGAGTTTTTTCAATTGATGATGTGTTACTAGTTGATGGTTTAAAACATAATCTTTTAAGTATTAGTCAATTATGTGATAAAGGTTATGTTGTTAGATTTGAATCTAATGTTTGCATTATTGAAAAAAACCCAACAACAACATATCCATGATTGCTTTAAAACAAAACAATGTCTACACCATAAATATTGATAAATTAAGTAATGAAATGTGCTTTTAGGTTTTGAATGATGATGCTTGGCTTTGGCATAGGAGATTAGGCCATGCAAGCATGAAACTAATCTCTAAGATTTCATCTAGAGAATTAGTAAGAGGTATCCCAAACATGAAATTTGTTAAGGATAAGGTATGTGATGCATGTCAACTAGGAAAACAAATAAAGACTAGTTTCAAATCAAAAAAAATCAAATTAGCACCACTAGACCATTGCAATTGATCCATTTGGACTTATTTGGACCAATTGACATAACAAGCCTAGGAGGTAGCAAATATGCCTTTGTAATTGTGGATGACTATAGTAGATACACTTGGACCTATTTCTTGGCTCATAAAAGTGATTGTTTCAAATGTTTCTCTAAATTTTGTAAACTCACTCAAAATGAAAAAAAAGGTTTTATGATTTCATCAATTGAAGTGATCATGGAGGTGAATTTCAAAATCATGACTTCCAAATTTTTTTTGTGAAATAAACGGATACAATCATAACTTCTCTACTCAAGAAATCCACAACAAAATGGAGTAGTGGAAAGGAAAAATAGAAGTTTGCAAGAAATGGCTAGAACCATGTTAAATGAATATAATTTACAAAAAATATTTTTTTTGGTAGAAGCCGTGAATACTGACTTGCTATGTTATGAATAGAGTTCTAGTGAGACCATCCCTATCTAAAACTCCATATGAATTATGGAATGATAAAAAAAACCCAATGTTTCTTATTTTAAAGTTTTTTGGTTGTAAATGCTTTTATTTTAAATGAAAAGGATGCCTTAGGAAAATTGATGCAAAAATCAATGAAGGCATATTTCTTGGTTATTCTTGGTTTCTAAGGCTTTTAGGTGTTTTCAACAAAAAAGAACCTTAGTTATAGAAGAATCTATTCATGTGGTTTTTTAATGAAATTTTGAATTTAAGAAGAAAGATTTTGATGATGATTTTGGTCTTGATAATTTGAATTTGAATGAACCCTCTCCTCAAAATGACAACTTGGATGCATCTTCTTCCCAAACTTCCTTACCCAAGGAATGGAAGTATGTAGATGCTCATCCCAAGGAGTTAATTATAGGAGATGCATCGAAAGGGGTTCAAACTCGCTCTTCTTTCAAAGATTTTTTTGTGCCCATCTTTGCTTTTCTTTCTCAAGTTGAACCAAAATGCATTGTTGATGCCTTGAAAAGATGATTCTTGGGTTATCATAATGCAAGAAGAATTGAATCAATTTGAGAGGAATGAGGTATGGAAGCTTGTTCCTAGACCTAATGACCACTTAGTTATTGGTACTAAGTGGGTCTTTAAAACAAGCAAGATGAATCTGTATATCGTGGTTAGAAACAAGGCTAGACTAGTGGCCAAAGGTTTCAACCAAGAAGAAGGTATCGATTATGAAGAAGAGACCTTGGCTCCGGTGGCAAGATTGGAAGCCATTAGGATGCTCCTTGCCTATGCTAGTAGTAAAGATTTCAAATTATTTCAAATGGATGTCAAAAGTGCATTCTTAAATGGTTTTATTTCAGAAGAAAGTGTATGTTGAACAACCACCGGATTTGAAAACTCTCTATTTCCTAACCATGTGTTTAAGCTAACTAAGGCTCTATATGGTCTAAAAAACAAGCCCCTAGGGCTTGGTATGAAAACTTAGTTCTTTTTTTTAATTTCAAATGATTTCACTAAAGGCAAGGTTGATACTACATTGTTTATTAAACATTTTGAAAATAATTTTCTTATTGTTCAAATTTATGTTGATGATATTTTTTTTTGGGTCTTGTAATAAATCACTATGTGAATTATTTGCTAAGGATATGAGTGATGAATTTGAGATGAGCCTAATGGGAGAACTAAATTTCTTTTTTTTAGGACTACAAATCAAGCAACTAAGTGATGGTATATTTCTAAATCAATCAAAATACACATTGGAATTGTTAAAAGCGATTTAACATGGATGGATCAAAAGATATTAGCACTCCTATGAGCACCTCCGCTAAATTAGATATGGATGAAAATGGAGAAAGTTTTGATCAAAAAAAAAAAACTTATAGGGGCATGATAGGTAGCTTTGCTTTATCTCACTTTACAACCGGACGACATCATGTTAGGTGTAGGGCTATGTGCAAGATTCCAAGCTAATCCTAAGCTATCTCACTTGAAAAGCTGTTAAGAGGATTCTTAGATATCTTAAAGGGACCCCTAATCTTGGATTATGGTATCCAAAATCGATAACTTTGATTTGAAAGCTTATGCGAAGATGTGGATTTTGGTGGATGTAAAATAGATAGAAAAAAAGCACATCCGGAACATGCCAATTTCTAGGACATGCACTTGTTTCTTGGACTTCAAGAAACAAAATTGATTTTGCACTATCTCTGGTAGAAAGTTGAATATATAGCTGCAAGTGCATCTTTGTGCTGCAGGAGGTTATCTGGATGAAAAAATACACTAGAAGACTATGGAATTTACTTAAAAAAACATTCCTATAAAATGTGATAACACGAGTGCTATTTGTCTAACTAAAAAATCGATTCAACACTCTCGAACTAAGCACATTGACATTAGGCATCATTTTATCGTGATCATGTAAGTAGTAGAGATGTCACCCTTGAATTTGTTGATACAAATCATCAATTAGCGGACATTTTTTATGAAACCTTTAAATGAGGAACAATTTGATTTTATTAGAAGGGAATTAGGCATGTTAAACTGTCCAAATAAGTAAGCTCTATTTGATGATATCTTTCCTTGAAATTATGGTTTTCATCGATTTGATTCCATACATTTTTTTTGATTTTTTCTTCTTGGATTTATTTTCATCAAATTCTTTTTTGACTTCATCCCATCTCTAAGAACAAATTTTTTTTAAAAAAAAAAAAAAATAATGAAATCTGATTTTTTGTGCTTGGTAGTGCTTTTATAATCTGATCAGTGACGGTGGCTTTGGGTAGTCGACCCAGGTGGTGGAAGCCTTCTTTAAAAGTGGTGATAGTACCCTTAGAACACCCCTTTTATATAAGGGGTGAGTTAGGGCCGGTGGTAGAACCGCCCCCCCAACTTGAGAGTTCTCTTCCTCACCTCTCTACACTCCTCTAAACCCTCCCAAGCATCATTTCTTCCCTCTAGAAGCCTAAGAAGGAGATCTTACTTTGATTCAAGCTCCCTACATCTCAAAGGAACAATCTAAGGTAAAAACCAAATTATTTCTCTTTCCTTTTCTTGTCTAGTTTAATTCCTTTCTTCAATTGATTATTGATCTATCCTAAATAGAAATGGCTAAAAAAGAACATCAAGAGACAAAGGAAAAAAAGGATGGAGGTAGATTCATTTGACCAATCCTTGTTTAAATCACAAGAAGCTTCCCTTAGATTTTTTTTGAACTTGGTTCTAGACCCATTCATAAAGGAAAATATGTTGATTTGAATCAATTAGGGAGCCTAGAACCTATCATGTGGTTTTTGAGACTTAGAGGCCTTACCCATTTTGCAAATTGTTGAACCTGTTTATCACGCTTAGTTAAATTATTCTATGCTAATTTAACTGTGAATGATGATGGCTTGTCAACTTATCTTCTAGGTAATGAGATCCAAATATGTGATAATACTATATGCTCATTAATTGGAATTGTTGAAAAGAGTTAGGGTGTTATTTTTTAGAGGAAAATGGGATATGGACACGAGTTGGTGCCACCCTCTCTGAAGCTTTAGAAAACCGTGTTTGCAAACCCAAATTTAGGTATAATCCCCAAGAGTTGTGAACATTTACTACCTTTTAACTCTAAAATTTTACATCACATTCTTGTAAGCATTGTCATTCCTAAACAGTTTCATCATGATGAGATCGGTTTTTTGAGTTAGGTACCTTATATTGGATCATGACCGGACAACATTTTTTTTGTTTTGGATACCTAATCGGTGACACATGATAGAGGTCCTTTCTAAAGGATCAATGTTACCATATGGAGGTTTAATAACTAAACTATTGCATGCCCATAATATTTGCATTCCACCAAATGAAGAAGCAATACAAGTGGATGATTTAATATCATTGGCGTTAAACTACTTGGCGACTTAGGTGTACATTCGAGCATGGAATAGGGGTTAGACAACCTAGGAGAAGTGATATACCTCCCCCACCAGTAGACCATCACGAAACACCGGTCCTTAGGGGAAATGAATCTCCTCCTCCTCGATCCTTTTTTGTTGCGACTACATCGATTGCCATTTTTTCGCTCCATCTTCGACGATCCGATCATGAGAGAGTTAAATGAAGTAAAATTACAGCAAATTAAAATTTTGAAGGAAATGCGGAAGATGAACCAAAAGATAGATCACATGTATAGGCATCTTGGCATTCCTCTGAGGGTAGCTTTTTGTATTTTTTTTTTTTTGAAGCGTTGTAAACTTGTGTTGTAACTTTTACATCTATCTTCATTGATTAGACATATATGTTGTATTATCTTCATTACATCTTCTTGGCCTTTGTGAAATGATTTTTTGGCTTTTCGATTGATTTCCTTTTCCACATTTTGATATTTTTTTGGCCATCCTTTATTGTTACATATGAATCCCTCGTTTCCTTTTTTTGTTTGATGACAAAGGGGAGAAATAATATGTGTATTGCCATATGTTGTGAGTTATATGCATTTTCCATGCTTTACAAGTTATTGCAAGTTAAAATGCTTATTTAGGTTCTTGATATCATGTTTTTTTTAATTATGTATACTTCATTGATATCTTTGATACCTATTTGACATCTTAATGTCCAACATCGACTTTGTCATCATTAAGTACATCATGAAGTTAAATTTATTGTGTTGAATTCAAAAAATTGAATTCAAGCAATTTTTTTTATGGCATATAGATAGGGGAGTTAAAGTAACTCCATCACCAATTGATTGTCATCATCAAAAGGGGAGATTGTTGAATCTCATTTTTTTTGATGATGAAGTCAATTGGTGAAATATTTGTTCTAATCTACTTTGTCGAGATAAGTGTGCGAGGAACAACTTACGATGGGAAGAAAACATAAAGTGATTTACCAGGGTCAGTCCGTCGGGGGGGTTCAAGAGTTCATCGGAGTCCCAGAGATTTTTTGGAAGTGTTGCGGAACCATCCAAGATCGAATGGGGGGACTTTAGAAGTTTTTGGAAGTTCATCTCAAAAAGATCGTCGAAGGTTGGCGGAACTTAGGGGAAGATTAGGAGGAAGCTAGCCAAGACTTCGTTGAGCTCGCCATACAATCAGGAGTATCTTTGGGAGTCCATTGGAAGCAATCAGGGAAGCATCGAAGCTTCTTAGGAATCTCACCGTAAAGCTTCATGGGAAGTTGACTTGAAGAGTGTCGGATCAAATCACGTTGAGTTATGTTTTTTTTAAGTTCAGTAGTTTGCACATGAGTAGAAGCAAGGATTTAGGAAAAAAAAATCCTGCCTAAATTGAGGTGGGGGACCCAACCAGGGCCTCTCTTGAGCCAAGTTGGGGCTTAAGCGGGGGCCCATTCGGCTTTTGTTTGAATGGGCGGCGGTTGAACCTTGCCTTGACTGGGGCGGTGGCACCTTTTGGCTGGGGCGAGTAAGCCACCTGCCCAAACTGACGGCGGTGGAACCGCTGTTGGAAGCGATAAGAGCCCAATACGAAACGGTGGCGGTGGAACCGCTTTGGAAGCGATGGTGCCGGTCACCTTGATCCTGGCGCGAAGCGGTATTTAAACACGAGGCGTGCGCACACAGGCGGTCGATCACCAGATCGTCGTCGATCAAACCGACACGATAACGGCACCCGACGACACCGAGCAGGGAACTCAAATTTGATTTCAAATTTGGAGCCCAATTTTGAATCCACTTTGGATCTATAAATACCCCCCCCCTTTCTCGGTGAAAGGGCACCCTTTTGAGAGTTAGAATCTTAGTCTTGAGCTTTTGAAAAGTCTTGAAAAGTCTTGTTCTTGCTAAGTGTTCACCTTCTTCTTCTTCTTGAGAAATCTTGTAAAAGTGTGAACTTCTTGTAAAGGGTTGTAAAAGGGGTATTTGGTCCTTCCCCTTCAAAGGATTTGCTAGTGGAAGAGTGGAGCCTCATCGTAAAGGCTTCAAGAGTGGATGTAGGTCATTTGTAGAACCACTATACATCATTGTGTTCATAAATGTGTGAGTGTTTACATTCTTGAATCATTTCATTACTTGGCTGCAAGTTGTTTAGTTCATAGTTATTTCCTTTACGTAAGCAATTACTTTCAAGTTCTCTTTTACCAAATCGAAATCTTCCTCTGAACTTGTGTTTTTTTGCAAAATGGGTTTCAAAAGTGCGATTTTAATCCGCTGCACTAATTCAATAATGAGTTCTTTCACAAAACTCTCAACCAGTTGATGGATTTTTTTGAACCTCCATAACAATGAAATTCCTTCTAGTCCCTATCCATCTTTAAACAAAAAATTGAAAAACTCAAAGGATGTTAAAATGAACACCTTTCTCTTGATATGAACCATGGTTTTGGATCACTCTTTACAACTATAGTGTCCTAAAGATATGAATCATATAAAGGGTTATCAATCCAATGGAAGAAAAGTAAGCTTTTTAAAATTTGCCCATCAGTTCATGATAAAAACCTTCATGACAAAGGTAAGTAACTCACCCAAAATGTTTTACATTATTGTAAAGTACTTGATACTTTTCATGAGTTGCTTATTTTAGTTTATCGAGATATAAAAAAAAAAAATTATTTTCAAAATATGTCGTACTTTTCTTCTAATGTTTTTTAAAATTAAATGATACTTGTATTATTTGTGATAATGCTTGTACACCTAATGATTAATCTATGAATGTGTATCTTGATGATTTTTGTGGTTTTTTTTTAAAAAATGATGCTTGACCTTTGCATAAAATATTTGAACATGCTTATATGAACCAATTGCATGAAATAGAAACGCATAAAAGGAAAATGTATTATCATGATAAATCAAATTTTTTGAAGATGACATGTCATATTTTTATCTTAATAACTAAACGTTTTGATTTTAAATTAATACACATCTTTTTATACAAAAAGACTTGAGCATGCTTACAATAATCAATCATATTTGCTCTTAATAAATTTTCGAATGAAAGATTTTGAGATAATTTTGGATTTATTTGATAATACATGATCTTCAAACAAAAAAAATTTGAACATACCTTATGAAATCATCCTTGATAATAATAAATTAAAAATATTAAAAAGTTTGTTTCGTGCTGCATGAGGATTTGAAGTAATGATATAATTTGAAATCCTATGTTTAGGAATAATGCATTTTGGTATTGATGGTTTTGACTAAACTTGTTTTTGGTTTATGAGGATGCATGATTTTGACAAAATTTGAGCTTAACTGTTGATTTCTCACACTAGCTAGAATCATATAAGAAGAAAAACATCATGCTATAAAAGAAAGATCATTGAATTAAATAATTTTGAAGAAGATGCTTTATGTGGAATCTTGATGATTTGTTTATGAAATTTGTCTTCGATCTTGAACATTGATACTTGTTTCTACTTGGCATAAAAAAAAGGTAAAAAAAGGCATGTTTATATGAATCAATGCATGACTTGGAAATCACTAAAACAGAGATGCATATTTCTTGAAAATCTCTCTATCTCTAAAGTTTTTGATTTTTTTAATAAAAGACAAGTGATGAATTTATACCACTATTGATGAATCTCTTAAACTATGAAATTGATTTTGACGATAAGAATTGAATAAGTTGAAGTAATGATGGTTTGAAATGCATGAATCGATTTTTTTTTTATTCCTTTGTTGATACTTCGAATTTTTTTCATGATCTTAATTGACTCGATGCATGAACCAATTTCCCTATATTTCTTCTTGCTATTTACTAAAGAGGAGAATTTTCTAAATGAATCGACTCTTTCATTTGAACTAAGATTTGTGAATCAAGATTTTCATTTTTTTTTTTTCTCCTCGATTCATCTTGGAGTCACTAAAGAAGAAATCTATGCAAACATCGATGTCTTTTGGTATGGATGAAAGTTGGTGTCAAAATGATTCATGCTTTTGGTATTCATAAATTAATCTTCATTGATTTTTCATAACATGACTCCCTTGTATTGATGATTGTATACCAAATGTGATGCTTGAAACATTGATTTTTTCTTTTTATGAACGGTATATCTCATCAAAGTAGTTTTTTCTTAATATGTTTTATGATGAATCATTGTTAAAAAAAAATTATATTTATGCATCATGATCTGATACTTCTAAAATGAATACTCATGAATCTTAATCTTGATCTATAAAAAGAATATTTATGAACCATGAATGATATATTTTTGATATTCACGAATTGATCCTTATTGATTTTTTTATGGATATATTTCATGACATGATTTTTTGCTTGTATGCCTTGTGTGATCATCAATCATTGATATATTCGTTTTTTTATCATGGCTTAAAAAATGGATGTAAAGAAATTTTTTGTATTCTTTTTCCTTCTTTTTTTGACAATGATAAAGGGGGAGTTAATTTAACTAGGCTGTGCATCACAAAGAGAAAATTTGCAAAGCTTAAAATTTGCTACTTTGTATGTCGAAAAAAACTTGCTAGCTTACACTTCTCAAAAGAGAAAGAACTTGCTATCATGAACACTACCAAAATTGCAAAGCTTTAATATCTCAAAAGATGCAAAAAGTGGAACTTGAAGAACTTACAATCTTGCATATTGATTGAAACTTGATAATAAATGTTGTAAAAAAAGTGATGTGAATCTGCTGGTATATTATAAAAACTTACAAATCTTTAAAACTAGCTAGATAACTTCTCCTTTTTATTGATGACAAAGGGGAGAAGCAGGCTATGATATTCATGCATGAATGTTGAAATTGGAAATATGATTTTGCATGAATATTTTTTATGATATGTTGCTTGGATTTTTTGAAATCCAAGGGTTCTATCAATATGGCATATTGATAGGGGGGGTTTGTTAAAACTCTGGGGTTAAAATTATTTCATCATCAATTGGTTATCATCATCAGGGGGGAGATTGCTGGAATCTTAGATTTTGATGACAAAACTAAATGATTATTTTTCAGCATTATCTAACTATGTTTTCACGCAGTCCCATCGGAATGAGTTAGATAATTGACAAGAATCAATATTACGTCGGGAGGAAACAACACCGGAGATTGGACGTGGAGTTAGAGGTCCCATCAACATGTCGAAAGGCTTGGGACAAAGAATGGAGAGGTGGGCCAAGAAGAACAAAGTTGTGCCAGGAGATCCAGAGTTGATGAGGACATCGGACTCGATTGTGCCAGCGAGAGAGGAAAGGGCGATATAAAACAACGGGCCGGGCGTCCGCCCCTGGAATCAATGGCGTGTGGGGCGGCTTCAATTTTGATTTGCTTAAAATAATAACTATCTAGATCAAAGGATTAGGTTGGGATTCAGTGGGTAGATTTGGCCAACTCAGTTATGGACCAGGTGGGCCCCTTACACGGATAGGTTTAAGAACTCAAAACCCAAATAATATTCTTGAACTCCTGTCCCAGACCGCTTGATTGGGGGCGGTATGCGCCTTAATGTCTTAGTACACCAGCGCACCGTAGCCCAAGCGGTGGTACTGCTAAACTAATAGTGATCACAGCCAGTGTCATGGTGGTCTTGGGATGAAAATTCATAGGGTGGCATCGCCAATAAAAATCAAGAAAGATTCCGTTGGGCTCAAATTTGAATTCACTAGTCTATAAATACCCCAGCTATTCCTTACTTGGGAAAGCAAGAATTGTGTAAGAAAAACTAAGGAAAAAACTCTATGATTCTAGTGAGAAATCTCTCCTCCAAAATTTTAAGAAAGGTTGTTCCTAAGAAGTGGTTGGTAAGTCTTGCAAGAAGAGAGGACTATCAAAGGAGATTAGTCGCCGCCCATTCAAGACTGACTATTATTAGGAAGCTAGTGGCCTCAAGTGAATAGGAATAGGGGGGTGGGCGTAGGTCGAATGACGAAGAATCTTATAAAAATCGATTTGCATTTTACTTCTTGTCTGTTTATTTTTCTGCAAAACCATCTTTGCTTGCAGCTCCACTTCCTCATCTCCTTCTTCTGTCGGTTCAAGTTCAGCATCTTTCCACTATATGGATTTAATCAACGAAATATCTTTCTTCATACTAAGTTAATAATGTCCAATTTGTCATTTTTAACCACTTACTTTATTCACCCCCCCACCCCCCCCCCCCCCCCCCTCCCACCTCTTATTATCAACTATCCTAACAGGATAGTATAAAGTAATATAATTAGTCCGCCAAAATTCTATTTGATTAGTTTTCTCCTTATAATGCCTTAGAAACCTTAGTGGGCATCGACATAGGTTGTGAGGATAGTACAAAAAGTTATACCCATTGACTTCATTCAATATAAATATCTTTTGGCTTCCTTTTACGGTTCTATTGCTTTATAATTACTTTGGTTTGTCTTTGGAGTGTTGAATCTTGGATTTTTTTGATGAAGTCAATTGATAGATTATTTGATCAATAATATTATTAAGAAAATTATGTAGGATTAACTATGATAACAATAAAAGATGCAAAAGCAAAACAACGTGCTAGAGTCAAGTATGTCATTTGAAATTCAAAGTCCTGAAGATCCGTCGTCGGAGGTATTGTTATCGAAATTGGCTAAGAGAATGAATGGGGGGAGCTTTACAATGGGTTGTCAATTCACGGAAAGGTTCATTGGAAGTTGGCAGACTCGGAAAAAATTGAAACTTGCCAAAGGTCATTGTAAATTCAAGAAGTTTACCAGAAGTCATTTGGAAGATGTCCGGGTTCATCGAAGAAAGTCGTCGAAAGTTCGCCGAACTTGTCGAAACGCGATCTTGATGCGTTAGTTTTTTGCTAGAATATATTTTTAATTTATTAAACTTTTGTAGGGGGCCAACTAGGCCTTAAAATGAACTGGATTGGACTTATTCAAACCCATCGAGATTGATGGAACTGTCTAGCGGCAATACCGTCATTTATTTTGGGCGGTGGAACATACTGTAGCCGGTTTCGGTGCATTTGGGCCATGGTACGCCTAGGTCAGCGTCGTGACTTTGATGGTTATTAGTGCTGTGGTGGTACCACCTATTGAAGCCGATGGTATCACCCCTCCACAAAAACCTAAAACCCTATAAAGCAAAAGTACTATTAGGTGGGCAATAAAACCACCCAAGAATCAAAGGTTAACTAGCGATTGGTGAACGCCCGCTGTCAAACCGCTAGCACTCAAAAAAAATCTAGGATGGGACCTCTTTTGGTTCCAATTAGAAACCAATTGAACTATAAATACCCTACTTTTGACTAGTAAGGATATTAAGTATTAGGTCAAAACATAATTGAAAGTACCTTGAAAAGTTAAGTGTTCACCTCCCAAATTCTTACTTATAAAATTTCTGTGGGGGTGAGCCACTTGTAGAGTTCTGTAAAGGGGTGTTGATTCCTTCCCCTTCCTAAGGATTGATGGTGGAAGCCTAAAACCTCATCAGGAGAGATTTTTGGAAGTGGGATGTAGGTCATTTAACAAACCACTATAAATTACTACATTCTTCTCTTGGTGTATAAGTTTTAATTATTGCAGCCAATTATTTCCTTCACTACACTTTCATTATTCTCCTTCTCTACTGCTTACATATTCACTGTTTGAATCAAACTTCTTTTGCTAAAATTGCTTCCAGAATTTAAACTTTCTTCAATGCATAAAGTTTTACGTCAGTTAAATTATCAATTTTTTATCCGCTACACTAATTCACCCTCCCCTCCTCTTAATGTCACTCTACATCCCTATGATGGGGGGTATGGGCAAGGTCCTCTTATTCGGTTTAAAACCCAAAGAGAGATGGCATTTCTTGGAAATATGAAAGAGGGTAATTAAATCATACATCCACCTATGGTTAATGAATTGGGACACACATTGAAAATTTTGCATGAGAATTTTTTTCTTATTTCTATGGATTTTGAACTTTAGAATATTGTGAAAATGGCTTTTTAAAAATCTTCTTTTCTGATGAATGAATGGAATGAGTGGGAGAGAAAGATTTTCCTCTAATGCCAAGGCTATGAATGCCTTGTTTTGCACCTTTCTACGTAGAATTTAATTGTGTTTCAATTTGTGAATGGAAACTTTTGATATTTGGCATCTTTGTTGGAATCACTCACGAAGGAAATAAGTCGAAGTGAAAGAGTCCCAAAATTGTTCTTTTAGTATATTTTTAGGTTATTTTCGAGAAAAGCTAATCGGGAGCCATTGGAGACATACACTCATTTTGTGGATGTTGTCCAATGGACTAAAAGCACTGAAAAGGTTTTTAATTTTGAACTTATAACTAAAAATCTTAGATCCCTCCCAAAGAGTTGGGATCCAAAGTTCTGACCATTCAAGAGGCCAAAGACTTAAAGAACTTTCTCTCAAGAATTAATTAAGTCATTAATGATCTGCGAGATGATTTGCAATGCTTTCATGATGAGCTTAAGAACTCCCTTCCAAAGAATAGGAAGGATATAGCATTGAGAATACAAAAAGACCACTTGAAAAAGAATCTTCAAGATGAGGACCATGATGATGAACTTGCACTTTTGACTTGAAAATTCAAAAAAAATTATAAAAAAAATAAGTTTAAAAATGACTAAAAAATAAATTTAGACAAGAAAGGAACAAGTGATTTGTTATATAAATGCAAGAAGCCAAGACATTTCAAAAGTGAATGCCCTCAAACAAAAAAGAAGCATTCGAATAAGAAGTGACTCTAAAAGGTAACATGAGATGACTCAAATAGCTTTCATTAAAAGGAAAGAAGCAAACCAACAATGACTTGGTTGAAGTTGCTTGAGTAAAGGTGATGAAAAACTAAATGATTTGTAGCTAAGTAAAAGGAATGATTCAAAATTTAAACACTCACATTCAAGAACGCCACGATGTATAGTGGTTGGTCAAGCAAAGTGACCTACATCCACTTTTTCAAGCCTTCTTCCAAAAGGCTCCCAACTTCCACTAGCAATCCTTTTGAAGGGGAAGGACCAAACACCCCTCTTACAACCCTTTTACAAGAAGTTCACACTCTTATAGAATTTTTTCAAAAGGAAGAAGGAGGTGAACACAAGCTATCAAAAAAAAAATAAGACTTTTGCCAAGACTTTTGCTCAATTTCTAACTCTCAAAAGGGTGCCCTTTTTGAGAAGGGGGGGGGTATTTATAGATCAAAGAGATTCAAATTTGAGCTCCAAATTTGAATTTAATTTGGGTTTTTTTCAATCGATGGTGCCATCACTTTGTCGTTGTCGGGCCCGACACTGTGTCGATTTCGGGGCCAGTTATAAAGTGGTTCTACCACAGCCCAAACCGGTGACGATCCGCCACCATGCCCAGGTTTGGCGGCCACGGTACTGGTTCCACCCTTGGCCGGTTCCGGTTGAGCCTCCGCCCATTAGCCTCTTTGAATGGGCCTGTTTAAACCCAAATTGACCCAATAAGAGCCGGTTGGCCCCTACTAGGTTTTAAATTAGATTATTTTCAAATCCTTACCCTAATTACGTGCCAACTACAAAATTAAAACATAATTCTAAGTGATTTAAACTGACATTTTTTCAAGTCTACTTCGGTGAGCTTTAAGATGAGATTTCCGGTGGACTTGACACTTCCTTCGGATTTCTTTCGGTGGACTCCGACATGCTCCCGGTTGTATGGTGAGCTCAACGAGTCTGGCAAGCTTAGAACCTTCTCGGTAAACTCACGAACCTTCGGCGATCTTTTGGGTGAACTTCCAAAAAACTTGAAGAAGTCCGATTTGATCTCGGTTGGTTTACAACAATACCGATGATCGCCGGACTTAGATGAACTCTTGAACTCCCAACGGACTTGACTTTGGTAAATCACTTTATGTTTCCATCCCATCATAGTTAATCTACACACTTATCCCGACAATATAGATCAGAACAAATATTTCACCAATTGATTTCATCATCAAAATCCGAGATTCAACAATCTCCCCTTTTTTTGATGATGACAATCAATTGATGATGGAGTTACTCTTAACTCCCCCTATCTATATGTCATATCATGAGAAAGTAAAAACACTTGAATTCAATCTTTTGAATTCAAGCCAAAACAATAAATTTCATCTAACATCAAGCTTAATAAGCAAGCTTAAGCATAAATATGAAAACTTCATATTTTTTAAACAATATCAAGGTATTACACCTATAATGACAAGAATTATTAATTCAAGGATCAAGTGATATCCAAAAGAGTGTTCAATATTAAGACATGATATCAAATGAAGAAATCACTTATCTCAAGGAAATTTAAATTTTAAGCATTTGATATCAATGTGATACAATTAATTCATTTTAATCATTTACTTCATCATAGCAACATTTTCTCCATCATAGCAATTTACATTTTTCTCCCCTTTGTCATCAACAAAAAAAAGGTGAAGTAAAAAAGGTATTATACTACAAAAAATGAGTGGTCAATTATCAAGCATATGATAAATGAGTTGAACATAATGCAAAATATGTCATCCTTGATGGAGAAATCCGAAAAAAAAATGTTTGGATCATTTTTATTCATGTTCATGAGATCTGAAAAAAAACATTAGAGTGTCAAAATGCTCATAAAAAATTCATACATGAAGAATATAAGACTCATTTTTTTTTTGATTGAGAATTCATAGAATTGTGAAAGGATAGATCATTAAAGTCATTCATCAAAAATTTCATGTTTCAAGGTAAACTTCATGATAATGAGATGTCAAAACTCATAAAACTTCAATGAATGAAATATATCAATATCAAAAATTTGAAGGAAAAACTTTGACAAATGAAATATTCTTGTAGTGATTCATAGGAGGAAGTCATAAAACCTTGAATCATACCGATTAGCATAAGAATAAAAATCAAAAATGAACATTTAAGAATACCACTATTTAAAGAGGGAGGAAAAAACAACATCATGATAGCTTTCATCAAGATTAAGATCAAAAGATAAAAATGAGAGCTCCATGATATAAAGATGTCATCAAAATAAAAATATAATATCAATGTGAAACTATAAAACTGAAAATTTAATCATTTCATCAAAAGTCATAACTAAAAAAAAAATTCACCAATAGGAAGATCAAAGTGCCAAGATGATATTGTAAAGATGTCATTCAAAAATGAAGAGGTGATATTAAGATGATACAATCAAAAAATCAAAGTTGAAAATTTTTGAGGAAAAGAAACATACAACATCATGTATTAGAACAATTTAGCATGCCTAATTCTCTTCTAATGAAGTCAAATTGTTCTTCATTTAGGGGTTTTGTGAAGATATCCCGCTAATTGGTGTTTTGTATCAACAAATTCTAGAATGACATTATTATTATTGACATGATCATGTATAAAGTGATGTCTAATGTTTATATGCTTAGTTCTAGAGTGTTGAATTGGATTTTTTGGTTGAACAAATAGCACTTGTATTATCACATTTTATGGGAATGTTATTTAAATAAATTTCATAGTCTTCTAATGTATTTTTTTCATCCAAATGACTTGAAAGCACAATATGCACTTGCGGCTATGTATTAAACTTTTGTAGATAAAGCAACCAAATTTTGTTTCTTGAAGTCCAAGAAAACAAGTGCATGTCCTAAAATTGACATGTTTGGATGTACTTTTTTTCTATCTATTCTACATCCACCAAAATCGACATCTACATAAGCTTTTAAATCAATGTTATCAGATTTTGGATACCATAATCCTAGATTAGGAGTACCTTTAAGATATCTAAGAATTCTTTTATGACTTTAAGATGAGATAACTTAGGATTAGCTTGAAATCTCACACAAAAGTCCTAGGCTAAACATGATATTTGGTCTACAGTTGGTAAGATAAAGCAAGCTACCTATCATTCCCTATATATGTCTTTTTTGATCAAAAATTTTCTCCACTTTCATCCAAATCTAACTTGGTGGAAGTACTCATGGGAGTATTGATGGCTTTTGAACCATCCATGTTAAATCTTTTTTAACAATTCTAATGTATATTTGGATTGATTAAAAAAATATGCCATTACTAAGTTATTTAATTTATAATCCAAGAAAAAGAAAAGTTAATTCTCCCATTAGACTCATTTCAAATTCATGACTCATACACTTGGCAAAAGATTCACATAGTGATTCATCCAGAAGAACCAAAAAATAATGTCATCAACATAAATTTGAACAATAAGAAAATTATTTTCAAAATGTTTGATAAACAATGTAGTATCAACCTTGCCTTTTGTAAAATTATTTGAAAGATAAGAAAGGAACTAAGCCTTTCATACCAAGCTCTAGAAGCTTATTTTTTTAATCTATAGAAGCCTTAGTTAATTTAAACACATGATTAGGAAGAAAAAGAATTTTTCAAATCCGGGTGGTTATTCAACATATACTTCTTTGAAATAAAGCCATTTAAAAAAGTACTTTTGACATCCATTTGAAATAGTTTAAAATCATTACTACTAGCATAGGCAAGGAGCATCTGATGGCTTCTAATCTTGCCCACAGGAAAAGGTCTCTTCATAATCAATACCTTCTTCTTGGTTGAAACCTTTGGCCACTAATCTAGCCTTGTTTCTAACCATGATACGTATTCATCTTGCTTATTTCTAAAGACCCATTTAGTACCAATAACTAAATGGTCATTATGTCTAGGAACAAGCTTCCATACCTCATTCCTTTCAAATTGATTTAACTCTTCTTGCATTGATGACCCAAAAATCATCTTTCAAGGCATCATCAATGCACTTTGGTTCAATTTGAGAAAAAAAAAAAGTGGCATGGGCACAAAATTTTTTAAATGAAGAACGAGTTTGAACCCCTTTAGATGTATCTCCTATAATTAACTCCTTGGGATGGGCATCTACATACTTCCATTCTTGGGTAAGGAAATTTGGAAAGAAAGATGCATCAAGTTGCCATTTTGAGGAGAGGGTTCATTCAAATTCAAATCATCAAAACCAAGATCATCATCAAAATCTTTTTTCTTAAATTTAAAAAATTCATTAAAAACCACATGAATAGATTCTTCTATAACTAAAGTTCTTTTCTTTGAAAATCAAAAAGCTTTAGAAATAGAAAAGTAACAAAGAAAGATGCCTTCATCGGATTTAGCATCAAATTTTCCTAAAGCATCCTTTTCATTTCAAAATAAAGCATTTGCAACCAAAAAACTTTAAAGTAAGAGACATTGGGTTTTTTATTATTCCATAATTCATATGGGGTCTTAGATAGAGATGGTCTTACTAGAACTCTATTCATGACATAGCAAGCCATGTTCACGGCTTGACTTCAAAAATATTTGGGTAAATTATATTCATTTAACATGGTTCTAGCCATTTCTTGTAAATTTCTATTTTTCCTTTCACTACTCCATTTTGTTGAGGATTCCTTGGGTAGAAGTTATGGTTATATCCGTTTATTTCTAAAAAATTTTTTGGAAGTCATGGTTTTGAAATTCACCCATGCGTGATCACTCAGAAATTGATGAAATCATGAAACCTTTTTTCATTTTGAGTAAGTTTACAAAATTTAGAGAAACATTTGAAATAATCACTTTTTGTGAGCAAGAAATAGGTTAAGTGTATCTACTATAGTCATCCATAATTATGAAGGCATATTTGCTACCTCCCTAGGCTTGTTATGTCAATTGGTCCAAATAAGTCCAAATGGATCAATTGCAATGGTCTAGTGGTGCTAATTTGATTTTTTTGGTTTGAAACTAGTTTTTATTTGTTTTTCTAGTTGACCGCATCACATACTTTATCCTTTGACAAACTTCATATTGGGAATCCCTCATTACTAATTCTCTAGATGAAATCTTAGATATTAGTTTCATGCTTGCATGGCCTAATCTCTATGCCAAAAGCCAAGCATCATCATTCAAAACTGAAAAAACACATTTCATTACTTAGTTCATCAATATTAATGGTGTAGACATTATTTTATTTTAAAAGCAATCATGGATATGTCATTGTTTGGTTTTCAATGATGCAAACATTAGATTCAAATCTAACAACATAACCTTTATCACATAATTGACTAATGCTTAAAAGATTATGTTTTAGTCCATCAACTAACAACACATCATCTATTGAAAAAACTTGATTTGTTACCTATGGTTCCTTTTGCCAATGATTTTTACTCTTGTTGTTGTCGAAGGAAGGTGACATACCCTTCTTCTTTGCTAGTGAGCATAGAGAAATGAGATGGATCTCCGGTCATGTGCCTTGAGCATCCACTATCAAGATACCATCTCTTGCTCCTAGCTTGTGATGGTGAATGTATAAACAAAAGAAAATGGTTTTAGGTACCCATTTGATTTTTTGGGTGCCTCAAATATTGATCTACTAACTTTGTCATTTAGCATTGAATTATTTATGGTTCTTTTAGGAACCCATATCAATTTATGGACTAATTTTTTGAATGGACATTTGTAAACAACATGTCTAGATTTTTACCAAAAATTATATTTCAAATGAGATGATACATGTAATGTGGTCCTTTAAACAAGGTGGTTTGAGTTTGTTGAGATCCACTCATGAATCCAACTCCATCTATTTTAGATGTGACCCTTGTTTGCAAAGGATCATTATCTTTTTCTTTGTTGTATGTCCCTTAAACTTGTTTAGGGTCTCTTTGATAAACAAGTTCTCTATAAATTCTTCTAAGTGATTACACTTGGACATTATAAACTTGAGATTTTCTTTTATAAGAATCAAGAATTTCTCTAGCAATCTCGTATGATTCTTTTTTTTACTTTACTAAAAAAATTTCTTACTAATATTCTTTTGATTTTCAAATAATCATGACATAGAAATGATATGATAATTTTTTTTTTGACTTGTATGCATCATTTGATGATTAAAATATTGATTGATGCAAAATTATTTGATGTGAAAAATTTGTTGTAAATAGGGAAAAACTATGTCATTGTAATGAAAAACAAAATCACTAGCATTTTTTAACAATTGTTGAACCTCATGCAAAATTATTTGATTGAAATACTAATCCTCCATGCTTCTTAGTTTACCATGCTTCTTGTTTTTTTATTAAAAGAGAATTTTTCAAATGAAATGCAACTTGTCTTTTGATTTCAATGAACTCAATACTTGATTTTTATGAATTCATGATCTTAATAACTTGAGAACTCTTATGCATGAATCATGTTTTGTTTGCTCTCTAATGTTTCTTCTTTGTGAAAGAAGAGGCTTTATTCAAATTATGTCATTTGACTTCTTGATGCTCATGACATGATTGTTATTGATGTAATTTGTGAAGCCTCATTTGTCATAACTTGAAAATGGATGCAAAGAAACTTTTGTATCTTTGTATTCTTTTTCTTCCCTTCTTTTTTATCAAAAGGAGGAGAGTTAGATTGCTAGCTTGTGCATCACAAGAGAAGAAATTGCTAGCCTATGTATCACAAAGAAAAACTCATTAGCTTGAACATTGAGAAGCAAAAAATTGTTGTCTCAAGAGAGGCAAAAATTTTGCTCAACTTTCAAATTACTAAACTTGCAAAAGGCAAAACTTGTTGCACCTCTCAAAGAAGAACAAACAAAAGTGCCATCTACCTATCATGAGAAACTAAGTGCAAACTTGTAACATCTCAAAAGCAAAGTTAAAAATTACCATGCTTAAACTTAAAACTTTTTTTGATTGAATGTTGCAAATCTAGCTTGATGTTGTAAAAACTTGCATATCATTTAAACTTGCTAGATGCCACTTCTCCCTTTTTGTTGATGATAAAGGGGAGAAGTAGATTGATGACATCATGCACTCAAGTTTTGAACATTTTATATATTTGCATAATTTTTCGATGACATGTTGCTTTTGGATTTTTTTGAAAATCTAAGGGTTTTATCAATATAGCATATTGATAGGGGGAGTTGATTAAACTTCAGGAGTGAGTTAAGGTTAACTTAATCATCAGTAGTTATCCTCATCAAAAAGAGGGATTGTTGAATCTTGGATTTTGATGATGAAAACCACTGATTATGTTTAATTATCAACCACATTTGAGTCATGCGTGTCTACTCGATCCGCATTAAATAGTTGAAGAAGATAAAATCAACGCTCAATAAATAAGAAATTAGATGTCGAAGGAGAGGTCGTTAGAAGTGGTTTCGCCAACAAAGAGTTGCAGGATGCTAAGATCGACATGTTAAGGAGACGGGGTTGTGGAGGTCAACCGTGGATCGGG
This sequence comes from Musa schizocarpa, assembly GCA_900464855.2. Lineage (NCBI taxonomy): Eukaryota > Viridiplantae > Streptophyta > Magnoliopsida > Zingiberales > Musaceae > Musa > Musa schizocarpa. The sequence goes on from UBIG03000042.1 coordinate 31,162, forward strand.
GAATAGTTGCAAGAGAGAACGACAAATAAGAAATCAAACACCACCAATGATACGCCAGCCGGATGTTAATTTGTTAGTAATTGTTCAGATCAAGTTTAGTTTAATTAGTATGCGTGATTAACTATGATAATGATGAAGGCAAAAAGCAAAATAAAGTCTTTGGAGTCAAGTATGATAAATGGTTAGGAGTTTAGAGTTAGTGGAAGTCTCAAGTTCATCGAGGGGTTAGGTGGAGCTGGTTGAGAAAGATTGGAGCTTACAAAAGAAGACTCATCGGAACTTCGCAAAGCATCATTGTGAAGTCCAAGACTACCGGATTCGCAGGATATATCAAGAGTTTGTCGAAGTCCACGTAAGTTCGACCGGCTGGGTAGGAAGAAGCTTGACATCTGGGATTTAGATTTGCTTAGAAAATATCTTTAATTTCATTCATAACATATAATTGGGGGGGTTAAGGATTGGGTGTTAATCCCATTAACCCTAGTAGGGAACCAATTGGGCCTATCAATGAACTAGATTGGAGTTTGAATTCAAGGCCCAACTAGGAGTGCTAGATCTTCTCTGGTAGTGAATACTTGGTTATTTGGGTAACCGCACCGCTAGACTGCGATGTGGTATCGCTTGGGTTCGATTCTCTTGGTGGTCTAGGCGGGTAGTGCTGCCTAGGGACAATGTAACGGGTGATGGATGCGGTGGGGATCGAGCACACCACCTAGTATAATGATAAGATTAAAGTGCACAGGTGGTGAGTGCTTAGTGTCAGTCAAATAGCGATGTCTTGGACAAGTGGTGTTACCACCAGGTATGGCAAGAATCCACTGGGTAATTCAAATTTTAGCTCCCAATTTGAATCCTCTTGGTCTATAAAATACCCCGGTGTTCTTGCTTGGGACCATAAAATTGTATAAGAAAAACAAGGAAAACTCTATAATTCTTGGTAGAAATCCCCCCCTCGAAAGTTTAAGTGTTCTCCAAGAGGGTGGTTGAGGGAAAGTCTCATAATGGAGTTTGTAAAGGGAGTTTGTCTTTGCGTTGGAAGGAAATATCAACTAGTGGAAAGCTTTGTAGCCTCAAGTGAAGAGGAATCAAGAGTAGCATGGGTTGAATAACCTAACCAATTATAAAAGGGTTTACGTTTTACTTCTTGCAAATTTACATTACCAAACCATCTTCACTTCCGCTTCCTTGCTCACTACCTTTCTTTATATAAATACTCTCAAGTTTAAACTTTCGACACGCATTCAATCAAAGATGGTTTTAATGAAATGTTATTTTTTTATCATGTGAAGTTTTGAAATTACTAAATTTATCATACTTTCTTGCTGCACTAATTACCCCCCTCTTAGTGTTGTTCTCGCATCCCCAACACCGACAACCCTTGGCAAGACTCTCGATTCATTCTCGATCAATTACGGCTGACACTTCGATGAACCTTGGCGAACTTAAAAGCCAGACTCTCGAACTTCCAATGATTCATGGCGATTCGACGCCGCTTTGTTTTATATCTTATCGCTATCATAGTTAATCTGTACACTTTTTCTCAACATATAGATGAGATCAAAATAATTTATCAATTGACTTCATCATTAAAATTTGAGATTCAACATATATATCATGCTATGTTATTTTTTGTTAATCTACTTTCCCTTTCAAAACCATGGGCCTTTAGCAATGTGAGCTACTTGAACAACCCGTACATCACTAGATACATATAAGTATACCTTAGACCTCCTCAAACACACATATCACCATGCCAACTAGTAATTCTTCTTAAAATATACACTCTCTTATCGCTCCAGTTTAGTTGCCTCACCCCCTTTTGCAACTTTTTTTTCCACTTCTCTATAATTCACCCTACAATAACTAATAAACTAATACTCTCGACATCATAATTGATGATCTTTATCCTCTCCTTGGTCAAGTGATACCAGTGCATTAGCCTAATCAAGTATATGTCGGCTGACTTTCCATCAATTCTCATACCTCCAACAACCTAATAATACCATCACACTTTAAACATCACATAACAACATGCTCCAAAATGGCATCTTCAAAACCATATCAAATCATTAACCACCATATGTTACCATAAGCTCTCTACATGAACCTATTGAACCCAATACAACCATCACCTAAGCCTAAAAATCTCCCATACTTATGTTGAAAATTTGGAAGTGACATCATATGCATAGTTAGAATAGAACAAAAAATCATAGATTTCTACTTGAGAAAAAAGTTTCTTATCATCGTTAAATTTGGTACATAGAAACCCACGAAACCAAAAAAACTACATGTAAAATAATTACCTAGGAGATTGTATATCCTTGAATTTATATAGATTTATATAAGATTAGATGGAAGGAATTCAAGCACCCTCCTCTCTAGTGTTGATCCCACATGGTAGGGAATTCACGGCTGATGCTCCTCAAATCATTATTGAAATCTCTTGTTTGCATACCATACAATTAAGAAGGGGCTAGCCCTTCTTCATTCCCACACCTAAGCAGAGGGGAGAGGAGAGGAGAGGAGAGGGAGGAGAAGATAATAGAAAGTAGCTGCTAAAAGTCTTAGCCTATGGGCTTTTGATTCTTTTCTAATTTATGAGGGTCCCTATCAACTTAACCATAATGGATCTATCATATTGGATATTGGATCTCCATCCAATTACCTAAAGCTTCTTAGATTACCATGCGGCTACTCAATAATCTCACATTACCTCTTATTGGATCTCGTCTATGGGATCTAATAATTGGTGGCTTAATGGATATCCAATAAGACAGAGTTCGACCGGATATCTCATATTTGAACCTTTACCGTCGTAACACCTACCATATATTTGTGACTCTCTACGCCCAATATCGAGGCACAGTGGGTGAGTCATGCATAGGAACTCCTTCTAGTTTAGTGAATTATTATCTTCATAATAAACACCAACTCATTGACTATAGAACGTACTAAGCCACTACTGTGCAGTCCCTAGGCGATACAGGGAATCCAAATCATTTGGACCTCGATCATTTCAATTATCCTCAGTGTCTTATAGTCCCTCATCCATCCCAATATCCTAAAGATGGTATATGGGGCATGGTGTTGTTAGCTCACTCACGATCTTTCCCGAGTCTTTCTCTGTCGTGATTCTCTCCGCAGAACTTTTTCTCTCTCAATTTGAATAACCTTGTAAGGATTTATCAGAGCAAAAATATGTGGGATATTCCTTTCATGACACCAAAGATGGGATGATCTCTATATCGACACCTGACCAGCCCTGTGGGTTGGCTACCACTCTTCATAACCATTTTGTACTAGATCAGAAACTTCCAAAACCAATAAGTCATTATTAAAAAGAGTGGAGTACCATATAGGACATCCTTGGTATCTTAAGTTAAGGATCAAGTACACCACTAGAATGCCCCAAATCGTTGTCGACAATTAGGTATCATCAGCCATCCGGCATTCCACCCCAGCGAGATCAATGGGTGAACTCATTCTTGATGAGCACTGCACTATATCCTTATTGTCCCCACACAAGCGGCTACAGACCACCAATGCGTATTATATGGATGGGTATATAAACACTAATGGCCCCGTTATCTCGATGTCCCTCTCAAGTAACCTATGAATAGGATTATTTAGGATTTATGTTTAAAGGTGAATACGGCTCACATCATTGATCTCATCATGATCCGATTCCCATTGCATTGATCGATAGACTTCACAATATATGCAACACGTAAACTAAAAGTAATAAAATACTAAATAATAATAATAATAATAATAATAAAAGAATGCATGCCATAAATGCGTGCCATCACTCATATAGGATGGCTTGTAGGGCACCTATGACTTCAACAACACACCAAACTCATATGTGAAGAATATGATGCCCTACTCCATAATGTCATATAGACTTTTATACCATTTCATCACACACAAAATATCATCAGTATAAATTGGATTTATTCAAATTAAAGAGAACCCAAATGAATCCATTGCCAAAATCAAAGCATATCTTTAGCCAAAGGGTTTCACTAACGCCATAGCATTGACTTTATGTAAACATTTAGTTTAATTGTTAAACTAATAATAATCCAGCTTATCTTGAGTTTGGTTATCACTCAAGGGGTACATATACTAATTGGATGTTAACAATATTTTCTTACATGGGACCTTAGTGAAAATGTTTTATATATAGTAACCTTTGACTTCATCCAACCGTAATATCTAAATCATGTTTGTAAAACTATAAAAAAAAGCTATTTATGGAGTTAGTTAAAGCTCGAGAACCTAGTATATACTAAACTTGGCCGTTTTTGGCATCAATTGACTTCATCAATTTTAAGTTTGACATCTTGTTATTTCTATGATAATAAAAGGAAAAATGCTATATATCGTTGGTATATATGGATGACATAATCATTATAGACAAAATCCTATAAAGATCAAGCAATTCTTTAAGTAGTTGAAAAATCGATTCTCTAAAAAATCTAGGAACCTAAAGTTACTTTTTTAAGGAATGGAAGCAATATTTACATCCCATGGACTTTTCTATCTCAAAAGTACATTTAAGATCTTATCAAAGACAGAATATACATAATACTAAAAAAGTTGTCACCCACTTCACTACTAAATCACTATTATTATATGATAGTAGCCTTACTCTGGATCTCATATATCCCCAGCAAGTACTTGCTCATTATGGTACTAGAACTTGAAAGTAATTGCTTACGTAAATGAAATAACTATGAACTAAACAACTTGCAGCCAAGTAATGAAATGATTCAAGAATGTAAACACTCACACATTTATGGACACAATGATGTATAGTGGTTGGTCAAATGACCTACATCCACTCTTGAAGCCTTTACGATGAGGGCTCGCTCTTCCACTAGCAATCCTTTGAAGGGGAAGGATCAAACACCCCTTTTACAACCCTTTACAAGAAGTTCACACTTGTACAAGATCTCTCAAGAAGAAGAAGAAGGTGAACACTTAGCAAAAACAACAACTTTTCAAGACTCTTCAAAAGCTCAAGACTAAGATTTTTTTTGCTCAAAAGGGTTGCCCTTTCATTTGAGAGGGGGGGGGGTATTTATAGATCCAAAGTGGATTCAAAATTGGGCTCCAAATTTGAAATCAATTTTGAGTTCAGTTCGGTGGTCGGTGGTCAAGGCGGTGCCACCTTTGTGATCTGATTGATCGGCGATCGACCGCAGTGACCACCCGCTTAAGCGGCGGTGCGGTGCTTCGCTCGTCGACTAGGGCGTTACCGCCCGCTAAGCCGGTTCCACCGCTTTGTCGTGTGGTGGGCGGTGCCACCGGCCCAGACAGCGGTTCCACCCTGTGTGTGGTCTGGCGGTGTTCTCTGCCGCTCATCGGTGGGTGTTCGGTGCGGTTCCTAGTTGGCGGTTCAACCGCTTTGCCCCATTCGGACAAAGCGAATGGGCCTGTTTAAGCCCTCAACTTGGCTCCGATAGATGCCCGGTTGGCCCCTACTGAATTTTGGCAGGATTTTTTTTCCTAAATCCTTGCTCTACTCATGTGCAAACTATGAACCTAAAAAACATAACTCAGCGTGATTTGATCCGACACTCTTCAAGTCAACTTCCGGTGAGCTTTTTTCGGCGAGATTTAAGAAGCTTCGATGCTTCCCTCGGATTGCTTCGGTGGTCTCTCCAAAGATACTCCGGATTGTATGGCGAGCTCAACGAGTCTTGACTAGCTTCCGAATCTTCCGGTAAGTTCATGAAACCGACGATCTTTGAGATGAACTTTGAAAACTTCGACAAGTCCACGATTCGATCTTGGATGGTTCCGGCAACACTTAAAAAATCTCTCGGACTTAGATGAACTCTTGAACCCCCCGACGGACTTGACCTCGGTAAATCACTTTATGTTTTCTTCCCATCGTAGTTATTCCTGCACACTTATCTCGACAAAGTAGATTAGAACAAATATTTCACCAATTGACTTCATCATCAAAATCCGAGATTCAACAATCTCCCCCTTTTTTTTGATGATGACAATCAATGGTGATGGAGTTACTCTTAACTCCCCTATATCTATATGCCAAAAAAAAAAAATTGCTTGAATTCAATTTTTTGAATTCAACACAATAAATTTAACTTCATGATGTTGATGTTAATGATGACAAAGTCAAATGATGTTGGACATAATTAAAAAAAGATATGTCAAATAAGTTGATGTTATCAAAAGATATCAAATAGGTATCAAAGATATCAATGAAGTATACATAATTAAAAAAAACATGATATCAAGAACCTAAATAAGCATTTTAACATGATATCAAGAACCTAAATAACTTTTAAAGCATGGAAAATGAAAATATATTACTATCAACATATGGCAATACACATATTATTTCTCCCCCCTTTGTCATCAACAAAAAAGGAAACGAGGGATTCATATGTAACAATAAAGGATGGCAAAAAAAAATATCACAAATGTGGAAAAGGAAATCAATCGAAAAGCGAAAATCATTTCACAAGTGGCCAAGAAGATGTAATGAAGATAATACAACATATATGTCAAGATGTAAGGAAGATAATACAACATAGATGTCAAGATGTAAGGAAGATACAACATAAGTTTACAACAAGATGTTTCAAAAAACAAAAGTTTACATCGTTCAAAAAAGCTAGCAAGCTATTCCTCGGAGGAATGCCAAGATGCCTATACATGTGATCGATCTTTTGGTTCATCTTCGCATTTCCTTCAAAATTTCAATTTGCTGTAGTTTTACTTCATTTAACTCTCTCATGATGGGATCGTCAGGAAGATGGAGCGTAAAAAATGTCACTGATGTGTAGCGCAACAAAAGGATGGGGAGGAGGAGATTCATTTCCCCTAAGGACTGGTGTTTTCAGGATGGTTTCTTGGTGGGGGAGGTATATCACATCTCCTAGGTTGTCTAACCCCTATTCCATGCTCGAATGTACACCTAAGTCGCCTAAGTAGTTTAACGTCAATGATATTAAATCGTCCACTTGTATTGCTTCTTCATTTGGTGGAATGCAAATATTATGGGCATGCAATAGTTTAGTTATTAAACCTCCATATGGTAACATTGATCCTTTAGAAAGGACCTCTATCATGTCTTTGCTTGGGATTAGGTAACCAAAACAAAAATGTTGTCTAGTCATGATCCAATATAAGGTACCTAACTTCGAGTGAAACCGATCTCATCATGATGAAACTGTTTAGGAATGACAATGCTTACAAGAATGTGATGCAAAATTTTTTAGAGTTAAAAGGTAGTAAATGTTCACAACTCTTGGGGATTATACCTAAATTTGGGTTTTGCAAACACGGTTTCTAAAGTTTTTGAGTGGGTGGCACCAATTGTGTCCATATCCCATTTTTTCCTCTAAAATAACACCCTAGCTTTTTTTCAACAATTCCAATTAATGAGCATATAGTATTATCACATATTTGGATCTCATTACCTAGAAGATAAGTTGACAAGCCATCATCATTCATAGTTAAATTAGCATAGAATAATTTAACTAAGCGTGGATAAACAGGTTCAATAATTTGCAAAATGGGTAAGGCCTCTAAGTCTCCAAACCACATGATGGGTTCTAGGCTCCCTAATTGATTCAAATCAACATATTTTCCTTTATGAATGGGTCTAGAACCAAGTTCAAAAAAAATCTAAGGGAAGCTTCTTGTGATTTAAACAAGGATTGGTCAAATGAATCTACCTCCATCCTTTTTCCTTTGTCTCTTGATGTTCTTTTTTTTAGGAGCCATTTCTATTTAGGATTGATCAATAATCAATTGAAGAAAAGGAATTAAACTAGACAAGAAAAGGAAAGAGAAATAATTTTGTTTTTTTACCTTAGATTGTTCCTTTGAGATGTAGGAAGCTTGAATCAAAGTAAGATCTCCTTCTTAGGCTTCTAGAGGAAAGAAATGATACCAAAATGATGCTTGGGAGGGTTTAGAGAGGTGAAGAGAGGTGAGGAGAAGTGTTTCTCGGGTTAGGGGGGGGGTTCCACACCATGGCCCCTAAACACCCTTTATAAAAGGGGTGTTGGGCGGTACTACCGCCCAAAGAGACGGTTCCACCGCTTTGGGTGACTACCCCTGGCGGTGCCACCGTGGTATTATCTGGTGGTGCTACTGGCTTGTACAAAAAAAAAATCCGGATTTCATTTTTTTTTTTTTAAAAAAAAAAAAATGGTCTTAGAGATGGGATGAAGTCAAAAAAGAATTTGTGGAATCAAATGAAAATAAATCAATCGATGAAAAAAAATAAATCCAAAAAAAAAAATAAAGGTGTGTGGAATCAAATCGATGAAAACCATAATTTCAAGGAAAGATATCATCAAATAGAGCTTACTTATTTGGACAGTTTAACATGCCTAATTCCCTTCTAATAAAATCAAATTGTTCCTCATTTAAAGGTTTCAGTAAAAAATGTCCGCTAATTGATGATTTGTATCAACAAATTCAAGGGTGACATCTCTACTAGCTACATGATCACGTATAAAATGATGCCTAATGTCAATGTGCTTAGTTCGAGAGTGTTGAATCGGATTTTTTTAGTTAGACAAATAGCTTTTCGTGTTATCACATTTTATAGGAATTTTTTTAAGTAGATTCCATAGTCTTCTAGTGTATTTTTCATCCAGATAAACTTTATGCACAAACATGCACTTGCAGCTATATATTAAACTTCTTAGTAGGTAGATAGTGCAACCGAATTTTTTTGTTTCTTGAAGTCCAAGAAACAAGTGCATGTCCTAGAAATTGGCATGTTTCGGATGTGCTTTTTTTCTATCTATTTTACATCCACCAAAATCCGCATCTGCATAAGCTTTCAAATCAAAATTATCAGATTTTGGATACCATAATCCAAGATTAGGGGTCCCTTTAAGATATCTAAGAATCCTCTTGATGACTTTCAAGTGAGATAGCTTAGGATTAGCTTGGAATCTTGCACATAGCCTCCTACACTAAACATGATGTCGTGCAGTTGCTTGATGAGATAAAAAGCAGGCTACCTATCATGCCCCTATAAAGTTTTTTTTGATCAAAACTTTCTCCATTTTCATCCATATCTAATTTAGCGGAGGTGCTCATAGGAGTGCTAATATCTTTTGATCCATCCATGTTAAATCGTTTTAACAATTCCAATGTGTATTTTGATTGATTTAGAAATATACCATCACTTAGTTGCTTGATTTGTAGTCCTAAAAAAAGAAATTTAGTTCTCCCATTAGGCTCATCTCAAATTCATCACTCATATCCTTAGCAAATAATTCACATAGTGATTTATTACAAGACCAAAAAAAATAATATCATCAACATAAATTTGAACAATAAGAAAATTATTTTTCAAAATGTTTAATAAACAATGTAGTATCAACCTTGCCTTTAGTAAAATCATTTGAAATTAAAAAAAGAACTAAGCCTCTCATACCAAGCCCTAGGGGCTTGTTTTAGACTCATATATGAGCCTTAGTTAGCTTAAACACATGGTTAGGAAATAGAGAGTTTTCAAATCCGGGTGGTTGTTCAACATACACTTCTTGGAAATAAAACCATTTAAGAATGCACTTTTGACATCCATTTGAAATAATTTGAAATCTTTACTACTAGCATAGGCAAGGAGCATCCTAATGGCTTCCAATCTTGCCCACGGGGCGAAGGTCTCTTCATAATCGATACCTTCTTCTTGGTTGAAACCTTTGGCCACTAGTCTAGCCTTGTTTCTAAACGATACCGTATTCATCTTGCTTGTTTCTAAAGACCCACTTAGTACCAATAACTAAGTGGTCATTAGGTCTAGGAACAAGCTTCCATACCTCATTCCTCTCAAATTGATTCAATTCTTCTTGCATTGCGATAACCCAAGAATCATCTTTGGGGCATCAACAATGCATTTTGGTTCAACTTGAGAAAGAAAAGCAGCATGGGCACAAAAATTTTTGAAAAGAAAGCGAGTTTGAACCCCTTTCGATGCATCTCCTATAATTAACTCCTTGGGATGAGCATCTACATACTTCCATTCCTTGGGTAAGGAAGTTTGGGAAGAAGATGCATCCAAGTTGTCATTTTGAGGAGAGGGTTCATTCAAATTCAAATTATCAAGACCAAAATCATCATCAAAATCTTTCTTCTTAAATTCAGAAATTTCATTAAAAACCACATGAATAGATTCTTCTATAAGTAAGGTTCTTTTGTTGAAAAAACAAAAAAGCCTTAGAAACCAGAAGAATAACCAAGAAATATGCCTTCATTGGATTTTTTGCATGAATTTTCCTAAGGCATCCTTTTCATTTAAAATAAAGCATTTACAACCAAAAAACTTTTAAAATAAGAAACATTGGGTTTTTTTTATCATTCCATAATTCATATGGAGTTTTAGATAGGGATGGTCTCACTAGAACTCTATTCATAACATAAGCAAGCCGTATTTTCTGACTTTCGCCCAAAAAAAATATTTTGGTAAATTATATTCATTTAACATGGTTCTAGCCATTTCTTGCAAACTTCTATTTTTCCTTTCCACTACTCCATTTTGTTGTGGATTTCTTGGAGTAGAGAAGTTATGATTGTATCCGTTTATTTCACAAAAAAATTTTGGAAGTCATGATTTTGAAATTCACCTCCATGATCACTTGAATTGATGAAATCATAAAACCTTTTTTTTCATTTTGAGTGAGTTTACAAAATTTAGAGAAACATTTGAAACAATCACTTTTATGAGCCAAGAAATAGGTCCAAGTGTATCTACTATAGTCATCCACAATTACAAAGGCATATTTGCTACCTCCTAGGCTTGTTATGTCAATTGGTCCAAATAAGTCCAAATGGATCAATTGCAATGGTCTAGTGGTGCTAATTTGATTTTTTTTGATTTGAAACTAGTCTTTATTTGTTTTCCTAGTTGACATGCATCACATACCTTATCCTTAACAAATTTCGTGTTTGGGATACCTCTTACTAAATCTCTAGATGAAATCTTAGAGATTAGTTTCATGCTTGCATGGCCTAATCTCTATGCCAAAAGCCAAGCATCATCATTCAAAACCGAAAAACACATTTCATTACTTAATTTATCAATATTTATGGTGTAGACATTGTTTTTTTTTTTAAAGCAATCATGGATATGTTGTTGTTGGTTTTTTTCAATAATGCAAACATTAGATTCAAATCTAACAACATAACCTTTATCACATAGTTGACTAATACTTAAAAGATTATGTTTTAAACCATCAACTAGTAACACATCATCAATTGAAAAAAACTCGATTTGTTACCTATGGTTCCCTTGCCAATGATTTTACCCCTTGTTGTTGTCTCGAAGGTGACATATCCTTCTTCTTTGCTAGTGAGCATAGAGAAATGAGATGGATCTCCGGTCATGTGCCTTGAGCATCCACTATCAAGATACCATTTCTTGCTCCTAGCTTGTGAGTTTGTCTACAAAAGAGGATGGTTTTTTAGGTACCCATTTGATTTTGGGTGCCTTACAAATTGATCTACTTACTTTGTAATTTATCATTGAATTGTTTATGGTTCCTTTAGGAACCCATATCAATTTTTTGTGGATTAATTTTCTTGAATGGACATTTGTAGGCAACATGTCCCATTTTCCCACAAAAAAATTACATTTCAAATGGGGTGATACATGCAATGTAGGCCCTTTAACAAAGGTGGTGGGATTTTGGTGAGAACCTCTCACAAATCCGATTCCACTTCTATTTTCGACATGACCTTTGTTAGCAAGAATCATGTCAAGCCCTTGCTACCGACCTTAAACTTGTTTAGGGTCTCTTTGAGTAACAAGTTCTCCCTCTTTGTTGCATCTAAGTCTTCACACTTAGAGCATGGGGGGTAGAGAAGGGTTTTGAAGACTATTGAACTTACTTTGTAATAAAGCATGCTCTTTCTTAAGCAAATTGAACTTCTTACTAATAGTTCTACATTCATCAAATAACTCATGAAAAGCCATAGAAAGTTCATGAAAGATAATTCTTCATTAAGTAACTCACTAACCTCTTCTCCAAATGCCATTAGTGTGAAGTTTGCCTCCTCTTTGTTGCTAGCTTCTTCAACCTCTGAGTCACTTGAATCATCCCACGTGGCCTTCAACTTTTTTTTCTTCTTGAATTGCTTCTTCTTGGCTTGAGGGCATTCATTCTTGAAGTGTCGGCTTCTTGCATTCGTAGCAAATGACTTGGTCCTTTTTTTGTGTTCAAATTTGCTTTTTTTGTGTCATTTTTTAAATTTGTTCTTTCTTATAAATTTCTTAAACTTTCGAGTTAGAAGTGCAATGTCATTGTCTTTGTCCTCATCACTTGATGTTCCTTTCAAGTGGTCTTCTTGTGTTCTAAGTGCCATATCCTTCCTGTTCTTTGGAAGGGGGGTTCTCAAGCTCTTCATGAGCATGGCACGTCATCTCGTAGGTCATTAGAGATCCAATAAGTTCTTCAAGCGGAAATACTTTAAGATCCTTGGCCTCTTGAATGGCCGTGACCTTTGGATCCCAACTCTTTGGAAGGGATCTTAAAATTTTAGTTACCAATTCAAAATTAGAAAAACCTTTACCAAGAGCTTTAAGTCCATTGATGACATCCGTAAAAGCGGGTGTACATGTCTCCAATGGACTCATTTGGTTTCATCCAAAAAAAGTTCATAGGAATGCACAAGAATGTTGATTTTGGACTCTTTCACTTTCGGCTAGTGCCTTCATGAGTGATTTCAAAGAGTGCGCCAAATATCAAATGCCGATTCACAAATAGAAACCGATTAAACTCATTTTTATCAAGCGCACAAAATAAGGCATTCATAGCCTTTGCATTGAGAGCAAAAAATCTTCCTCTCCGACTCATTCCATTCACTCATCGGAAGAGAAGATTTTTGCAAAAGCCATTTTCAACAATGTTCCAAAGTTTGAAGTCCATGGAAATAAGAAAAAATCCTCATAATGAGTCTTCCAATACATTATAATCCCGACCCATTAAACATAGGGACGAGTAATGGAGAGACCCTCTTGCATCTGGGAGTAGGCCATCTCTCTTGGGTTTTAAACCAATATGAGAGCAAACCTTGCTCGATACCAATTGAAAGGATCTAAAAGGCACTAAGGGGGGGGGGGGGGGTGAATTAGTGCAAAAAAATTAAAATCGTACTTTTGAAACCGATTTTAAAAAAAAACACAAGTTAAGTAGGAAGATTTTGATTTGGCAAAAAAGAGAACTTGAAAGTAATTGCTTACGTAAATGAAATAACTATGAACTAAACAACTTGCAGCCAAGTAATGAAATGATTCAAGAATGTAAACACTCACACATTTATGGACACAATGATGTATAGTGGTTGGTCAAATGACCTACATCCACTCTTGAAGCCTTTACGATGAGGCTCAGCTCTTCCACTAGCAAATCCTTTGAAGGGGAAGGATCAAACACCCCTTTTACAACCCTTTACAAGAAGTTCACACTTGTACAAGATTTCTCTCAAGAAGAAGAAGAAGGTGAACACTTAGCAAAAACAACACTTTTCAAGACTCTTCAAAAGCTCAAGACTAAGATTTTAACTCTCAAAAGGGTTGCCCTTTCATTTGAGAAAGGGGGGGGTATTTATAGATCCAAAGTGGATTCAAAATTGGGCTCCAAATTTGAAATCAATTTGGAGTTCCAGTTTCGGTGGTCAAAGGCGTTGCCCCGCTTTGTCGTCGATCGTGTGCCACTTTGTGTCGATCGGTCGATCGTCATGTGGCGATGCCACCCGTCGTCGGTGGCGGCGGTGCTACCGCCCGCTCGGTCTCCACCGTGGCGGGGCGGTGCCGCCCGACAACCCGGCGGTTCCCACCGCACTGTCGTGTCTGGGCGGTGCTACCGCTCGAGACTCGGTTCCACCGCTGTGTATGGTCTGAGGTGGTGTTACCGCCCGGCCCGGCGGCGTTCCACCGCCCCGGTGGCGGTTCAACCGCCTTGCCCCATTCGGACAAAAGCGAATGGGGCCTGTTTTAAGCCCCAACTTGGCTCAATAGAGGCCGGTTGGCCCCCACTGAATTTGGGCAGGATTTTTTTTTTCCTAAATCCTTGCTCTACTCATGTGCAAACTACTGAACCTAAAACATAACTCAACGTGATTTGATCCGACACTCTTCAAGTCAACTTCCGGGTGAGCTTTTTGGCGGTGAGATTCCGGCGAGCTTCCGATGCTTCCCTCGGATTGCTTCGGTGGTCTCCAAAGCATACTCCGGATTGTATGGCGAGCTCAACGAGTCTTGACTAGCTTCGAATCTTCCGGTAAGTTCCGCGAACCTTGACGATCTTTGAGATGAACTTTTTGAAAACTTTGACAAGTCCCACGATTCGATCTTGGATGGTTCGGCAACACTTCAAAAAATCTCTCGGACTTAGATGAACTCTTGAACCCCCCGACGGACTTGACCTCGGTAAATCACTTTATGTTTTCTTCCCATCGTAGTTATTCCTGCACACTTATCTCGACAAAGTAGATTAGAACAAATATTTCACCAATTGACTTCATCATCAAAATCCGAGATTCAACATGTGTTCTTGCTTGAACAAATCCTTGGCCAAGGTTATTGGGATTGAGAGAGAAAGAGTTCTTGGGAGAATCCGACAAGAGCAAGACTTCGAGGAGACCATATGGGCTTGACAACACCATGCCGGGGTATAGGGTCTTTGGGATATTAGATGGATGAGGGACTATAGATACATGGTAACCAGGATAGATAGGTCCAAAGGATTGATTTCTTGTATCGCCTAGGGGCTGTGGCATGTAGTGGCCTAGTAAATCCGTAGTCGATGAGTTGGGTGAATTATTATAGAGATAATAATTCACTAAGTCGAAGGAGTTCGACAAGTATGACTCATGGCCAGCTCGATATTGGGCCTAGAGGGTCACACACATATGGTAGGTCAACGACGAGTAGAGGTTCTGGATATGAGATATCCGCTTAAACCCCCCTATCTTATTGGATATCCATTAAGCCCCTGAATTATTGGATCTAAGATGAGATCCAATAATTGCTAATAAGAGATTATTGGGTAGAGACCCACTAATCCAAGAGGCTTGGGTAATTGGATGGAGATCCAATACCCAACAAGGCAAAAGATCCATTAGGGTTTTCAGGGGGCCTCTATAAATAGGAGGGAACCAAAGCTCTATAGGCTCATGGGTTTCTTTTTAGTGGCCACCCTCCTTCTCCTCTCAAAGAGAGAGGTGCATCGTCCAGCCCCGCCATGTGGATACTAGCTAAAGAGGAGGGATTTGACCTCCTTCATCCTTTTTCATAGCAAAGAAGGAGATTGCGGAGGATATACTGATCTCCTTGGTATTTTCTTTTAGGTACAAAAGATTTTTTTTTTTGTTTTGAATTTCTTCAAAAGATACCAAAACTTTCTTTGGAAATCTAGGTTTTTTGTTTTTTTGTTCTTCAAGATTGATGTCCTTTTTGGATTTCCCAAAAATACGAGCCGGGTTATTCATGTGAAAATTCAAAAAATTTCCTTTATGTCCTTGATTTTCAAAAAAAATAAATATGTTAATTAAATAGTTTAATTAACTATTATTTTTTTTTTATCTAGTAGTCTATAAAAAAATAACATATACATGTGATGTATGATGTGGATGAATGATCATGGACTTGTGATGTGATGTGATGTACATGTGATTATTATTATTGGGGTTTTGTGAGCCTTTATTTTTTCTCATTTATTATTAGGGCCTACGTGCTTGTAATTATGTTGTAATTACATGAGGAGGATAGTGGTAGCAGGACCCATGAGGTGGAGATGGACGATCCGATGCATGGAGATGCGTTGAGATGCCAACGGATCCGACAAAGCGAGATGGATGATCACGAGGCATAAAGATGCACCGAAGCACACATAGATCTTGATGTGAGTGATTGGGCCCATTGGCTTGGGCCTTGATCACATTAGGATGTGGTCCATGATCATCGGTGTGATTGCTCATGTGATGTGTGATTAGTTATACACCTAGATAGATATATATATATATATATATATATTTGCATATGATGTAGATATATATATTAAATATGTATGTGTGTGACACATTATGTTAGGAGACCAAATCAAAAATCCTCTCCATTAATAATATTAAGTTTGGTAAACGTGAGGCAATTAGATTGACCCATGTGGCCTTCCATCGTTATAGGTAGGAACCGATCCCCTAGGTGTAGGTTGAGTTGGTCGAGTCCTCGAGACTCACCTATATCACGATTTCGCTATCTTATCTATGACATAGAGATGTCATTGGTGTGACCGAGGACATGGTATGCTTGGTTGAGTCCCCTCGAGAGTATATCACCAAATCAAACTCATCTTGTAACGATGGTGATGACTTAACCAAACATCATGGTTGGTCGAGTCCCTCGAGGCCATGGTGGTTTTGGAGGTCGAACAGGATGGGAATCACAAGGAGTTGTGATTGGCAAGAGTTGCCTACCTTTACGGGCTTAACGTGATTGGTCGAGTCCCTCGAGGTTACGTTAAGATGCCGATTGGATCCCGATCCCCACTAGAGATCCGGGTGGGGGGTCTCCATTCACATACTGGGAGGGTGTTGTGTGTCTCAAAAAAAATTAGTGGGAATACATTAAGATAGAAGTCCTTATCTTAATTATTTAATTTTTTTGTAAAGTCTGCATGTTATTTATTTCTGCTACATCTTTAATTTCAAAAAAAATATCGCTTTCAAATCCTTTACGTGGCATACTTGATGCCAACCACCTCATTGGTCCAAATTATATGGATTGGCTTTTAATCTGAGAATCATTCTCACGATGGAGAAAATCATGTATGTCCTTGATACAATGATGATGATCCTATGCCGATGAAGGGGCAAAGCGAGGATGAGATCGCTTGTTATGTGAAGTACTTAGATGATTCCACTCTTGCTCAGTGTTATATGTTGGCTCTCTATGACTACTTGAAGTTATAGAGACAAACATGAAAATATGGATGCTAATTCCATACTCCTACATCTCCATAAAACTATTTGAGGAACAGGGGAAGAACTCAATGATATGAGATATCAAAAAGAGTTTTTTTCCATGCTAGGATGACTGAGGGGACACCGGTTGTAACCATGTCCTTAAGATGATTGAGTGGATCGAGAAACTCACAGGTCTAGGAATGGTCCTAGAGGATAACCTATGTGTGGATCTTGTGCTTTAGTCCCTACCAGATTCCTTTTCTCAGTTCATAATGAATTTTTAATATGAACAAACTTGAGGTGACCCTCCTAGAGCTCCTCAATATGTTGAGAGAAGAAAGAGAGCACCATCAAGAAAGAGAAGCCAGTTTCTCTACACTGGTGAGAAAAAAAAAGAAAAGGAAGGTCGAGAAGACCCTTAAGAAGGGCAAGGGCAAGGGCAAAATGGGTAAGGCAAAGGTTGCCAAGAAAGACCCAACAAAGGACAAAGGCTAGTGCTTCCACTATGGCAAAGATGGGCATTAGAAGAGGAACTACAAAGAGTACCTTGTAGAGAGGGCAAAATAGAAGCTTGGAGAAGCTTTAGGTACATTCATGATGAGTCTCCATTTGTAGAATCTTATGATAACACATGGGTATTGGATACTAGAGTGCTTATCATATTTGTAATTCATTGTGTGGTTACGGCAGGACCTAGGAGATTGAACAGAGGTGAGATGGACCTTAAGATGGGCAATGGAGCAAAGGTTGTCATAGTGGCTATTGGCAAGGTCACCTTACATCTGCCTTGGTGGAGCTATTATTGCATTAGATGCATGCTATTATGTTCCTTCTATTATCAAAAAAAATATTATTTCCATTTCATGTTTGACAGTTAGTGGATATAAATTAGTTTTTTGAGAACAATGGTTGTTCAATAATATTAGATGATGAGATCATCATCAGAGAGGAACATTGCATAATGGTTTATTTATGCTAGATACAACTCCACATATCATGAGTGTAAGTGAGTCTAAGAGGAAATGAGAAGAGGTGAACAATGCATATCTTTGGCATTGTAGGCTAGGTCACATCCATGAGGAAGGATTCAAAAGTTCTTTAAAAGAATGGATATCTAGATCCATTTGACTATGAGTCATATGACATGTGAACCTTGCCTTTGGGAAAGATGACCAACTCTCCATTTAGTGGAACTGGAGAGAGAGCCACTGAAGTTACTAGAAACTCATACATAGTGATGTATGTGGTCCCATGTCAACTCATGCCATAGGTGGTTACTCCTACTTCATTACTTTTCACTGATGATTTCTCAAGATATCTGGACATGTGTACTTGATGAAGTACAAGTTTGAGGCTTTTGAGAAATTTAGGGAATATAAAAATGAAGTGGAGAACCAAACAGGAAAGAGTATTAAAACCCTTGATCAGATCGAGGAGGTGAGTACTTGAGTATAGAGTTCACCTAGTTCCTCAAAGACCATGGGGATTTTATCCCAATGGACACCTCCTTATACACCATAGCTTAATGGTGTATATAGAAAGGAGGAATCACACTTTGTTAGACATGGTGCATTCCATGATGTGTTTTTGTCGACCTACCCATCTCATTCTGGGGATATGCCCTAGAGACCTATACTTACCTTCTTGAACAGAATTCCAACTAAGTCAGTGATGTCTACTCCATATGAGATATGGAATGGGAAGAAGCCCGATCTTAAGATTGTTAAGATTTGGGGCTTGCCTTGCCATGTTAAGAGACACAACCCCGACAAGTTGGAATCCAGGATGGAATGGAGTGTAAGTTCGTGGGATACCCCAAGGAAACTTGTGGGTATTATTTCTATCACCCTGAGGACCAAAAAGGTCTTTTTGTAGCCAAGAGAGCAGTGTTCCTTGAGAAGGAACACATTCTTGGTGGAGACAATGGGAGCATGATAGAGTTGAGTGAGGTTGGAGAACCCAGCTCAAGCACCATTCCCAGCTAGAATCTGTTCGGATACCTAACACACAAGTTCCAACTTTTACGTAGGTCCGATAGAGTATCCCATCCTCTGAGAGAGATATGTGGGACATATCAAAGAGAGAGGATGTTGAGGATATTGATCCTCAAACCTACGAGGAGGCTATTATGAGCATAGACTCTGGGAAATGGCAAGAAGCCATGAATTCAAAAATGGATTCCATGTACTCCAACAAGGTTTGGAACCTAGTTGATGCACCCAAGGGTATTGTACCCATTGGTTGCAAGTGGATCTTCAAAAAAAGAAGATTGGAGTAGATGGAAAGGTAGAGACCTATAAAGCAAGGCTAGTGGCTAGGGGGGTATCATCAAAGGCAAGGTGTTGACTATGATGAAACTTTCTCACCTATAGCCATGCTAAAATCCATTCAAATTCTATATTGGCTATTAAAGCACACTATGATTATGAGATTTGGCAGATGGACGTCAAAACCGCATTCCTCAATGGCAACCTCGAGGGAGGAGGTGTATATGATATAACTTTGAGGGATTCGTGTGTCAAGGATAACCCAAATAAGGTGTGCAGGTTGCTTAGGTCCATTTATGGATAAAGCAAGCTTCAAAGTTGGAACATAAGATTTGATGAGGTGATCAGATCTTATGACTTCGTTAAGAATGAAGATGAGCCTTGTGTGTACAGGGAAGGTAAGTGGGAGCACTATCACCTTTTTTTGGTATTATATGTGGATGACATCTTGATCATTGGGAATGATGTAGGAATGCTCTCCACAAGTAAAGACTTGGTTATCTAGGCACTTCTCCATGAAGGACTTAGGGGAAGCATCCTACATATTGGGGATATGGATCTATAGAGATAGATCCAAGAGGATGCTTGGCTTGTCCCAGTCTCAGGTACATAGACACCATTGTCAAAAAAAGGTTTGGCATGAAAAAATTCCAAGAGAGGTCTCATACCAATGAGACATGGAATATCACTTTCTAGGAGTATGTCCCCAAAGACTCTAAAAGAAAGGGCACACATGGATATGATACCATATGCATCAAATGATAGGATCTATCATGTATGCTATGCTATGTACCGGGGCTTGATATAAGTGCATGCTCGAAAGTGTCATGAGCAGATATCAGGTAGATCCAAGCTTGGAGCACTGGAAAAAGTAGTAAAATGTATCCTTAAGTACTTGAGAAGGACTAAGGATCTTTTCTTGGTATATGGAGGTAGTAGCCTCAGGGTTGAGGGCTACATGGACTCGAAGCTTCTAGTCCGATGTCGATGATAGCAAGTCTAATCAAGGGTATGTGTTCACCCTGAATGGAGGAGTATATCTTTGGAAGAGTTCCAAGCAAGAAGACTACTGTTGACTCTGACCATAGAGGGGAATACATTATTTGGCAAAGAGGAGGCAAAAAGGAGGGAGCGGATGAAGAAGTTCATCATAGATCTAGGAGTCATTCTCAAAGCAGCGAGGAGTTGATTCCTTTATATTATGACAAATATGGGGTGATTACTCAAATAAGGGAACCCGGGTCTCATCAAAAAAAAAAGTGTTCGAGGAGGTTCCAACTTATTAGAGAGATCATGGACCAAAAAAGATGTAGTAATGGAAAGAGTTCCATCCAGAAGATAACATTGTAGATCCACTAACAAAGCCATTGACTCAAATTGTCTTTTGAGCGTCAGAGGTTTGATGGGGATGGGACATGTTGGTGATTGGCTTTAGGTCAAGTGGGAGATTGCTAGTCATATGTGCCCCTGCAAGCAAGCCAATCACATGAGTGATGGCACTTGTGACTTGATATGCATTTTTTTTTCTTTGCTTATTATTAGGCATTTTATCACTTTATCTTGCGTGTTGCATATATTGTGATGTCCTTGGATCTGTGCAATGGGAATTGGATCGTGATGAGATCATGATAATGAGACCGATTCACCTTTAAACATAGAACCTAAATTATCTTGGTCATAGGTTACTCGAGAAGGACATCGAGATAACGGGATAGACTGGTGTGTCTTTGTATACCCATCCATATGATGGAGGTGGTTGGTCTCATAGCTACTCGTGTGGGGACACTAAGGGTACAGTGTAGGTGCTCATTGGGGAATGAGTTCATTGATTGATCCACCTATGGAATCTTTGGATGGTTATTGATACCTCATGTCCGACAAATGATTCCATAGTCCCAAAGAGTGGTATATCTGGTCCTTAGACTTGAGACACCAAGGATGTCTCTATATGAGTACTCCACTCTTTGATACCGGACTTATAGGTTTGGAAAGTTTCAAATCTAGTACAAACCGGTTATTGGGAGTGGTAGCCAACCTTACGAGGGCTATTGAGTGTCAATAGAGGATCATCCACTCTGGGTATCATGAGAGGAATATCCCATGTGTTCTTGCTTGAACAAATCCTTGGCCAAGGTTATTTGGATTGAGAGAGAAAGAGTTCTCCAGGAGAATCCGACAAGAGCAAGACTCGAGGAGAGACCGTATGGGCTTGACAACACCATGCCCGGTATAGGGTCTCTTGGGATATTAGATGGATGAGGGACTATAGATACATGGTAAGCGAGGATAGATAGGTCCAAAGGATTGGATTCCCCTGTATCGTGTTGGGGGGCCGCATGTAGTGGTAGTGGCTCAGTACGTGAATCGATGAGTTGGGTGAATTATTATAGAGATAATAATTCACTAAGTTAGAAAGGAGTTTCGACAAGTATGACTCATGGCCAACTCGATATTGGGCTAGAGGGTCACACACATATGGTAGGTGTTATGATGAGTAGAGGTTTGGATATGAGATATCATTGGAACCCCCCTATCTTATTGGATATCCATTAAGCCCCTGAATTATTGGATCCAAGATGAGATCCAATAATTGCTAATAAGAGATTATTGGGTAGAGACCCACTAATCCAAGAGGCTTGGGTAATTGGATGGAGATCCAATACCCAATAGGGCAAAAGATCCATTAGGGTTTTCAAGGGGCCTCTATAAATAGGAGGGAACCAAAGCTCTATAGGTGAGGGGTTTCTTTTGGTAGCCACCTCTATTCTCCTCTCCCAAGAGAGGTGCATCATTGCAATCCCCTACCATGTGGATATAAGCTAGAGAGGAGGATGCTTGACCTCCTTCATCCTCTCCCATAGATCTGTATTTTTTGAGGATATATGATCTCCCTAGGTATCTTCTTTTCATCGAACAAACCACAAGTGCTGAAAATGAGTCTCAAAAGAAGGGTTGTAAATGAGAATATCATCAAAAAATACTAGCACAAAATTTGTGAAGAAAGCTCCAAAAAAATATCATTCATGAGACTTTAGAAAGTTGAAGGAGCATTAGTGAGTCCAAAAGGCATTACCAAGAATTCATAATGGTCATTATGTGTGTGAAAAGTAGTTTTTTGGAATGTCATCTTCACATACTGAATTTGGTGGTAACCGGATCGAGGTCCAACTTTGTAAAGACTCGAGCTCCTTTTAACTCATCAAGAAGTTCATCCACCACTGGTATTGGGTACTTATCCTTGATGGTGATGCCATTTAGAGCTTCGGTAGTTGATGCACATCCGCCAAGTTCCATCCTTCTTGTACAAGTAGCACCGGTGAGGAATAGGCTTTTAGCTTGGCCGAATCACCCCTGTTTCAAGCATCTCCTTTATAATCTTTTCAATTTCATCCTTTTGGAGGTGAGGATAGTGGTATGGATTGAGTGTTCACTGGTGGTTTGCCTGGAAGAATTTGGAATTCGGTGGTCATGTTGCCAAGTAGGAGGAAAGACCATGCGGTTCAAAAAAAATATCATCAAATTCAGCAAGCAATTGGGTGAGATTTTGATCTTCAATTTCTATTTTCTTTCCCTCTGGTTGCTGCTGGAGATGCATCAAAAAAAGCCACCATTTATCTTGTGTAAAACTTTTCTCCATTCGTTGGGTTGAAACGGTGGTTACGTTGCTTCCGTGCTTCCCGTGGGATGACCTATTTGCCTTTGTAGTAGAATTTCATAATTAACTTGGAAAAGTTCAGGAGACATCACCTAGCATTGTTAGCCATTCTATGCCCAGCATGGCCTCATAATCATCAATTGGTAGGAGGAAGAAGTTGGCAACAATTTCTTGGTCTTGCGTAATAGTTTCACCTGCGGGCATCTTTGATCTCGCTTTTAGGATCGACCATCGGTGACCTTTACATCGAACTTGCTGCAACCTTTGATGTGGAGCACCATCAAGCAGCAACCTTACTATTTAAGAAGTTATTAGTGCTGCCCGTGTTGATGAGAATGGTGATCGGTTGTTGTTTGAAAGGCCTCAACTTTCATCGTTTTTTGATTTGAGTAGCTGGCTAAGCGTGTACCATAAAGTCGGTCGATTGTGGCTCTTCTTCCACATCTTCTTCCTCATGTTTCAAGGCTCTCTTCTAGCTGTTCAATGACCTCTTCTTCCACTTGGTTGATCACAAGAATTTTTCCTTTTTATAATGATGCTCGTGGCTCCATGGCTCATCGTAATGCCAACACCCCCCCTTTGTAGATCGCTCTCCAAAGCTCTTCTCTTGTCAACTTTTTTTTTGGTGCAGGAGCTTGGTTGATAGTAGGGGGGGTTGAGGGCTTCAATATTGTTAGTTGGGGAGACCCCTAGTCCTCGGGCTTAAGTGGTTCAATCGCTCCTCTTGAAGTCATGCAAAAGAGATGGCTGCCAAAAGCGTGTCTGATTTGTGGTGCTTTAACTTCTCCCCGGATCTCTAGCTTCAAGCCCTCAATAAATGTCCCCAATAGCTATTTTTTAGACCAATCATGAGTTTGATTAGATAACCTTTCAAACCTGGTTTGATACTCCTGAATGGTGGAGGTTTGTGGGATCTTTGCTAGTTGTCCATCGATGTTCTCGTGTCGGTTGGTAAAGCGGATCGGTAGTCCTTTTTGAATTGTCACCATGAGAGGACTCCCATGAGTGTGTTCAAACCAATCAAACCACTGTATGACATCCCCTTCAAGATGTATAGCTGTAATTTCCACCATAGATGCATTGTGGTTTTGTGGTATCGAAAATATCGCTCCGTGCTGTGAATCCAACCAATGGGTCTCCTTCTTCCCATCTAGGGAAGTCCACCCTCATCGTGGATAGTAGGGATTGGTCATAGAGCCTCCCCTCTCTTGGAAGTCATTTCTTTGGTTAGAGCTCTCTCTCCTTGATGAGATTTCTTGGGCATGATTCGACCCAAACCGGGAAGTTGGCAAAGAGAGAAAGGTTTGGTGGATTAGTGGAATCTTATCCTCCATTCATGTCTGAAGGCTTTCAAATTTAGCATTGATTGCCTCCTCGGATGCCATAGTATATGCCTCCAGATCTATAATATTAAGATCTCTCTTTTGTTGCTTGGGTTAAAGGCATGTATTGGTTGAAAAAAGTATGGTGGCGAAAGGGTCTTGGTGGATTGGTGGATGTAAAAATTTAGTTTTATGGTTTAGGGCTTATTTTATAGAATCTTTATTTTGGGTGTGGTTTGGGGTGCGGTTTGATGGAGTTTTTGGGCTGTGATGGTAGTGGATGAAGGTTAGGGAAGAGGGTTTTAGATCTATGGTAGATGGTGGTAGAGATTTGATTGGGCTATGATTAATGGAGAGGTTGTTGCCTGAAGAAAAATTTTTTGATGAAATTTCCAGTGAAAACCCAGAGATTTGAGGGGAGGAATTTGATAGTAGATCTCAGTTTAGATAACAGCAAGGATGAAAATTTGGATCAAGAATTTTTTTGGCAAAAGAAACATATGTGATTTTTTATTGAAGCGGGTTTTCAAAATTTCTAGCAAAAAATTGAGATTTGAGGAGGATTTGATAGTAAAATCTTGGTTTAGATAACAGCATGATGATAAATTGGATCAAGAAAATTTTGGCAGCATAACAACAAAAAAAAATGGTGCAAGTTACAATATAGAATTCTCATCAAAAAAATTTCAGCGGTTTATGATGAAAACTTGCAGCAACACAAGAATGTTTCAAAGATGAATTCCATGATAGATTTATCATAGATGAAAGCCAAGATGATCTATGAAGTGCTCAAGAAATTTCATTCAAAAAGGATAGCAAATAGATCGGTTTCAAAACAGTAATATGTGGTTGAAATTTTTTACAACAATCCTTCATTCATAAAGATGATAACTTTTACGATGAAAGGAATTCACAAACAAAGGATAGATAGCAATACTTCTTTTGGTATTTTGAATGAAAATTACAAGCAGCAAAAGGTATTGGTGATAGAAAATACTAGATCTTGATGCAATTGGAGGTGGCAACAAGAGATTGATTTGATCTATGGTAGAAGATGAACGGTGGGAGATGGCGGCGTCAAGAGCAATTATGAAAAATTGCTTGGTTGATGGTGGGTGCAAGGATGGTAGCAAAAGTAGCAAAGATCATTGCTCGATACTAGATGATAGAACCCTAGAGGAATTCTATGTAGATTTGATCTTTGAGGGGATCAACCCTTGAACGCTATAGGGGTTCCACCCTCCAAGTAGTCGGCCTAGGTGGCTGCAATTATAGATGAATCTTTTTTTCTTATTTCAAAGAGGTGGAGGCTACATGCTTATATAGGACTCCAACTCAAGACCCCTAGTATAGCTAGAGTTCTCTATTATTAGGACTCTTACTCAAGACTCCTACTTTTAATAAACTCTCCCACCAAGACTCCTACTTTTAATAAACTCTCCTACTCAAGACTCCTACTTTTAATAAATAGTCGTGTTTGAACCATTTAGACCAAGAACCATCCCCAAGTCGAGCAACTTATCAACTTCGAGAAGGCAAGGTATGAATTTTAATAAAGATGTCAAACCTATTACACATACAACCACAATATTGTCATGACTATTCTAACATCCACAAACTATGAAAAGATCATATACGCGAGCATTTTGGTAAGCTCAACCTATCACGCCTCACCCGACCAGATTCTCTGAGAACTAACAATTTCATGGAAATCTTATGCTTATATCGATTTATTGCCAATCATATTGACCCTTGCCAGTGATTTAAATTTGAGTGAAAGGCACGCAGGATATTCGCCTAATCCATCAAAGTGGATGAATGTTCAAAGATAAAATTTTTATACGTAACCAAAACTACTATATTTCAATTTTGCTACCCTTAGAAGAGATTCAAATGGCAATCCTAAAGGGGAAGAATCAAAGAATAAAGTTCTCAACAAGAATTATCCTTAATCGATGAAGTCTAGGGTTCTCCAAAGGATTTGAAAGACTATTTGATGAAAAGGTATCATGTGTAACTCATACCATCATTTGGGAGGTTGTATTTAGTAAACATTCTCCAATTAGGATGCACTATATCCTAGTATCCCCACATAAATAGTGATGAGACCAACCACTGTGAGGACCGGTGGCACTAAGAGGAATGGGGGGGGGGGGTGAGTTAACTTTTCTAGATTTGGATAATGCTCAAATCAATGTTAGATAGTTGGTTAGTAGAAATTTTAATTAAAGAGGTTTTAGCTAAAATGGTTACGAGTGAATGCAATTGGAATAAGAGAAGAAGATCCTGAGGGGACTATAAAAAGGTAAGTAACCAAATTTAAAAAATCATGAATGAGAAAGGAAATGTATAGTGGCCTTTTTGACTACATCCACTTCCCAAGATCCTCGGATGGAGGTTTCCAAACTTCCACTATCAAGGTCATTTTGAAGGAAAGACCATTTATCCTCTTACAAACTTTCTCCGGTTCCACTTTATGTATTTGCCCAAAGAAAAAGAGGGAGGGAATACTTATTATCGAAATAAGATTTGCTATAGCTTTGACTTAATTTTCACTTTCGCAAAAAGGTGCTTTTACTAGCAGAGAAAAAGAGGGGTATTTATGTAACCGCCTCAATTAGCTTTTAAAATGGAGCAGCAAAAAAGATTTCACATCCTAAGCCCCGCACTGAATTTCATCGACGCCACGCACCTAGATTCATCCTTACCACCAACCTGACCTCGACACGCTGCCAGGCTCAGGAGATACCATCGCCGCTAGTTTGTTCTTCACCACCCGTTTTAGTAGTAATCATCGACAGAGTCCTCGGGTCAGACCAGTGGAACCACCTGTCTCCCAATTTCGCTTGTCACGGGTACCACCGCAGGTGTAATCGCTAGTGATACCACCGCTGACAAAGGGTGGTACCACACGGCCTGCCTACTGGGAAGTTATCCACGGTGAAAAGCACCACTAGACCCGGTTCAACCACTACCGCGTGGGCTCGATCGCCAACCTCAGTAAACGCAATGGTCTAAATTTATCTCCGCTACTATGATTAATTGGATTATTTCTATTGGTTCCAAAATGATCATGATTTCTCCTAATGGTTGTCCTTCCGACGACGCTCAAACTCCAACGCATTTTTATCCTCCCAAATTTTGCTTTATATCTTCATTTGTTGCAAATATCGGCACACTTATCTCAATAATATGGATTAGATCAAATAACCTATCAATTAAATTATTATCAAAAATCTGATTCAATGATTTTTCACTTTTGATGTTGAAAGCAATTGGATGATGAGTTATTTAGAAACTCCTATCTATATACCATATTATGAGAAAGGCATTAGAATTCAAATTGGGGAACCAAGTGGAGGCATTAGAAGTTCAAATCCGTTGAATTTGGAATCATTAACAAACATGATTTTTGAGAACCCATAAATATGACCCTTAATATTTTCAAAAGTCAAGGCATGGAACTTATTTCAAGTTTCAACAAGATAGACATTTATCACTTTGATAAGATATGCCGACTATAAGGTTCAATACAAGAGTGGATCAAATGATGGACAATATAAAGAGCACAATGGGCATGATAGCATTTTGAACACCTTATTCAAATGGGGCTTAATCCATCTTATCATATCAATAAAGGATACCAAATTTGCCTGCATGATATGGATAAACAATTTTTTTTAAAAAAAAGTTTACATGAGGAAAAATCATTTAAGAACATGTGATACAAACATACAATACAAATTTGATCAACGGTGCCCACTTTTTAAAGGCATCAATCACCAAACAAAAATAAAGCATGGCAAATGCAATCAATTAGGAGAAGAACATAAAACTAACAAATTTTCCTTCTATATTTGAACACAAAAAAATTTTATAAAACATTTGGAATTTATTACATTACTAGGCATGCAATTAGCTGGCTAGACATTTATCAAGTCATTTGCAAAAAAGTCAATCAATTCATTTTGGAACATCAACTTCAATTTATTAGTCCATCTTTCTCCCCCGGTAGCACCAACAATAAAAAAGACAGGTGAGGTTGATACTTTGATCATATCTTAATTGAAGTTATGAAAACTTGAAAGTGAAAAATCATCATGGATGAACTATGAAAGATTCATATATGAAAGCAAATGTTTAAAGGCTTAAAATTATTTGAAAATCTAAGAAAAAAACTATAAAGTGGAAGGATTTTTTACAACCTTTAGAAGAATTCAAAAATGGTGATCCTAAAGGGAAGATAAAGAAGAGAAGTCCAAAATTCATAAAGCTCAATGGATGAAGAGGGTTCTCCAAAAACTTTTAAACCCTACTAATTAAAAGACAGACGCGGATGCTCACAAAATGAACATTGGAGGTTGTACTTACTTAAGCAAAATTCATGACACCTTGTTACGATTTGATGTCTCGAAATGCCAGTTATGAAATTTTTGGACGCTTGAAGGAGGTGTTGGAATCTTTATTTTGATGATAACAATTGATGAAATATTTATTCTAATGTTATGGATTGTCTAGTAGAGTGTGTAGGAACAACTAAGATGGGTGTTGGTAAAGCTTATTAACCGTGGTCAAGAGTCAGTGTTCAGGAGTTCTATGAAGTGTGATGTAACTATTTTTAAACCAATCATAAACAAGAAAGAAAACTTATTCAGCCTTTTGACTAAACCCAAGGAGAGGCCCATCCTTGGCGATCAAAGAACGCATCCTGAAGATCAAGGAGTGGGCCAAAGACTCAAGCAATCATTTATCCCTTTCAACCGGGAGTATGTACGCTTTTCCTGCCTAAGAAACTGAGGGTCTTATCACTTAGTCTCTTAAGCAGGTTTTGCTTGAAGGTGTTATATCAACTACTAATTAAGTTTTTAAATTATGTTAACATTGATTAGATGTAGTAATTTAGTGATTAACCCCTAAATATGGTAACATTAAACTTTAGATGCTTTTGGCAATCATGTTTTAAACAAGGCCCATCCACTTTGTTAATGTATTATGTTTGTTGAACCATTACCAAGACATGGTACCTAACTCATTTGACCGATTTATCATGGTGAAATCACTGGACAGGATACTAATGATGATGTGTGATGGAGGATCGAGTACTACTTGGTAATCAGATGCCATAGCTTTTGAACTATAGCTTGGTTAGGATTTCCAAAACTGAGTTCAAATCCTTATAAATTTGAATTGCATCCAAGCCTATAACGTCTCCTCTAAAGTAAAACCCATTCATCTTTTTAGAATCTGAGAAAAGGTCACAAATTTTAAGCAAAGTCTTGTCTCCCCTGTAAGGTAGTTCAAATTCTGTTTCATCCAGGAAATCTTGCTAGATTAGTGTGAAAAAACTTGTAAATCATGTAGAGGGGTATTTGGTCCTTTGATTTTCAAAGATATCCAAAGTGCAAACCATCTAGCCTCATCTAGGTGTCAAGACTGGATAAAGGCATTATACCAAACCCTTATGCACATTGTTTTCAAAAATGTGTGAGTGGGCATATTTCACTAATTTAAAAGGATAATATATGAAATTGTTTAGTTCCCTTCTTCCTTTGTCCTCAAGCAACATCTCCCTCAAGTTTCCTTTATCTAAATATGATGACAGAACTTATCTTTTAGAAAAATCAATTTCAAGAAATCAAAGAGTTAAGGCCAAAGATTCACCCCCCCCCCTGTTCTTAGAAGTAGAGATCTTGATTAAGGATAAGGAGAGGAAGGTTTCTTGATCTTCTTTAAAAAGGTGAAGATTTGGAGAGAGGGGATGTGTATTTGAGAGCAATGCAAGAGTTGGTCACCATTACTAACTCCCCTATGTTTAAGGAGAGTCTCAACGCTAGAATAGAATGCCCTCAGAGTGAGGATTTTTTCATTTCTACCACTTTGAACCTAAACTTTTGATTGTTTTAATGGCTTTGCAAAACCTTGTTCACTAAATCAAATTGAGTGGAATGAATATCGAAGAAGGGCAACTGAATGTCAATTATTGTAATAACCCTGCTCAGATCGGTAGAGTGTTTGTTGTTTGTCGAAAGTGTGATAAGGATGAGGGATGAAGACGCAGCGAACAAGGGCCGGGTCAAGTCACGATGGATCATTGGGAGTTCGGAGAGTTGACGGAAGTCTCAAAGATTCATTTGGAATTGAATCGTCGGTGAATCCAGTAGGAGCTTCTTTGAAGGTTTTAGGAAGTTCGGCCGAGAGGTTCGTTCGGAGATTCATGCGAGCTTGCCAAGAAAGTCGAGACTTGCCAAGAAGCGGGGGAACTCGCCAAGATCATCGTGAGTCCCAGGAGCTTGCGAGTCCACAGGATGGTTTTCGAGGATAGATGGGAGGCAGGTGAGGAAGTTCACGGAAGCTTGCGGAAGAAGACTTGACTGCGGACTTTGTAATAGCTTAGGAATGTCTTTAATTTCGTAGTTAGCACATTAATTTGGGTTAGGATTAGGGGTTAATCAAAAAACTCAAAAGATTCAAATTTTTGGCTCAAGTTTTTGGAGCCCAAATTTGAATCCACTTTGGATCTATAAATACCCCTTCCTTTTCAGGTGAAAAAATAGAACCCTTTTTGAGAGTTAGAATCTTG
This sequence comes from Musa schizocarpa, assembly GCA_900464855.2. Classification (NCBI taxonomy): domain Eukaryota; kingdom Viridiplantae; phylum Streptophyta; class Magnoliopsida; order Zingiberales; family Musaceae; genus Musa; species Musa schizocarpa. Next base: position 61,957 of record UBIG03000042.1, read on the forward strand.
TTTTGAGCTTTTGAAAAGTCTTGAAAAGTCTTGTTCTTGCTAAGTGTTCACCTCCTTCTTCTCCTTGAAAAATCTTGTAAGAGTGTGAACCACTTGTAAAGGGTTGTAAGAGGGGTATTTGATCCTTCCCCTTCAAAGGATTTGATAGTGGAAGAAGGGAGCCTCATCGGAGAAGGCTTTGAAGTGGATGTAGGTCACTTTGACCGAACCACTATACATGTTGTATCTTGATTGTGTGAGTGTTTAAATTTCTGTTTTACTTTGCTGCAAGCCTTTACTTTACTTGCTCCACTTCCTTTTTTTATCTTTTATACGCATGCTTTAAAGTTAGACGCAAAAAATGGTTTCAAATGAACGCGTTGCTTTCATCGTCTGAAGTTTTTAAAGCTTGTTTTAAAATCGCTGAAAAATCCATCGTTTTATCCACTGCACTGCACTAATTCCCCCCTCTTAGTGCCGCTTCGATCCCTAACAATTGGTATAGAGCCACATTCTTTCTCTTTTCGGATTTACACGGTGAGAAATGGCTCTAAATGGTTTTCAAAGAGGGCTTTTCGGTTTTTTTTTCGTCCACCGCATTTTTTTACGGTTCGGACTACATATTGGAAAAACTCGAATGAGAGTTTTCATGCTTTCAATGAACTTGGATTTGTGGAACATCATGAAAATGGTTTTCAACCTTCCTCTAAACCACTGAGCGAATGGTGGATTTTTTGGAGAAAAGGTCGTTTTTTCTTTAAAACATAAAGGCTATGAATGCCTTATTTTTGCTTTAGAACAAAAATGAGTTCAATGGATTTCTACATGCTAAAATGGCTTTTGACATTTGGTGAACTCTTGAAATCACGGCATGAAGGAACTAGTAGAGTCAAAGACCAAAAGTTAATATTTTGATGTTGCATGATTTTGAGATTTTCCAGAATGGCACCAAGTGAGACTATCGATGACATGTTCTCTGTTTCATGGATGTCATCAATAGTCTAAAAGCTCTTGGTAAATGTTTTTAGGACTTTGAACTCATAAACAAGACTTTAAGATCTCTTCCAAAAAAGATGGGATCCGAAAATAACATAATACAAGAAACAAAAGATCTAAATAACTATCCTATTAATGAACTTATTGGGTCTTTAAAGACCTATGAAATGAGTTTCTTGGAACGTTTAGAACATCATGAACATGATGAACATTTGAATCACCTTCTAAAGAACAAGAAGGTTTTTGAATATCAGGACAAATGGATGCCACTTGAGTGATGACTCAAGTGATGAGGACAATGAGGACATTGAACACATAACAATGAATGTTAACAAGTTCATTAAAAAAAAAATAAAAAAAAAACACAAATGAACTTGAAATGGAGAAAGAGGCCAAAGAAGAAGAAGAAGGCTTGGAAAGAAGAATCAAGAAAAGAAGAAGCAAACTACGCTTTTAATGGGCTTCGACAATGAGGTAAGTAACTTAACTTCCTTGAATTATTTTGAAATTACTTGATGATTTCCATGAATGCTTAACTTAGTTAGTAGGAATTTTTTTTTTTATGCTTTTTTTTATGTTTTTAGAAATTAAAAAAAAATTTCGAAATTATACTATGCTTTTCTTTATAGTATTTTTTTGAAAAGTATTTTTATATGAATGATGCAAGATTTGTGATAATGCTTAGGATTAATCCATGCATGTGTATCTTGATGGTTTACATTGTCTCCAAATATGATGCTTGATGATTTTATATCATGCATGAGCTTTTTTTGAAGTAATAAAGTGTCATATTGTGATGATGAAACATATTTTTCGAATTTATAAATAGATGCATGATTTTGGCAAAAAATTTGAACATGGCTTTTTAACATAAATAAAATTGAAAGTGTGCTATCATTTTTTACATATTTGGTCTTGACGATTTTATGACTAAGCTTGTGTTTTTTATTTTGATACATGTTTTCATAAAAATTTTGAATATGCTCACATCAAATTGCTTAAAATGAAAATGTATTTTTTTCTCATTCTATTGAGATGAATGAATTCATGTTATGAGTCTTGTGAATCTCATAAAAATAAACATGATGAATATTTTAAAAAAAAATGTGCCTCATGTTTTGGTCTTAATGATTTCTCTTGAAACATGCTCTTTGGACCTATATGAAAAACATGAGTATACTCATATGAACGTCAAATCACTTGAAATGGAACACATAAAAAAAAAATGAGAAATTACACTATCATGATGCTTTTTACGTGTAATGCTTTTTTGATCTTAATGGGCTAAATGACAACTTGTATTTCAAATTTATACAATGATGGCTTCCGTATAAATATTTGAACATACATTATGAAATCATCATTGAAATGAAAATATTAGAAGTTTGTTATCATGCTTAATGACTTTGTGATATTATATCTTGATGACAAACTCATGTTTTGGTTTTTTAAAATTTGATACTCATCTTTTTGAAACATGAAACATATTATCATGATAAATTAAATCTCATGTCTTGGAATAATATGTTGCATTTATGCCTTGACAATTTTATGATAAAGTTTGATTTTCAATTTTTTTGATGAAAGGCAAGTGATAAATTCATTTATGATATTTTATAAATCATTAGAATTACGAATGAGATTTTGATGATACGGTAATGACTTTATTCATGTTATTAATCAAAAAATAATAATTTAATTATGAGTCTTGAGTTGATAAATTGAGCTTGAATGATTTTTCTTTTAATGATTCTTGAATCTTCTAGAATTATGACTTGTTAAGACATATTTAATGCTTGAATCAAGTTCTAAAAGATTTCATTTTGCTATAAAGAAATTTTATTGAAATCATGATCTTGACAACTATGACTTAAAACTCTTTATAAATCAAGATCTTTTACCATGCTCCTTCCGTCTTATCAAAAGAAAATTCTTTAAATGAAATGTAACTTGTCTTTTGATTTTCGAATTTAATACTTGAATTTTTATGAATTCGTGTCTTGATTCTTATGAAATATGATCTTGGTAAAAAAATTCTTATGTATGAATCAAGATCTTGTGTTTGATCTCCTAAGACTTCCACTTGTTATTTCCTAAAAAGGAGATTTGTCAAAATGATTCATGAACCTTTTGATTTATGACTTTTGGATTCATGACTCAAGATTGAAGATTGAAACATTATATGCTAAAATTGATTTTTTTTTTTTTTTCAATACTTCCTCAAATGCCTTATGTAATGATTGAAAATTTGATAAAAAAAAAAATTGTGCTTAATATTTGAATCATTGATTTATTCTTTTATCATGGCTTAAAAAATGAATGAAAGAAAATATGTTGGCACTTGTAATCATGATTTGATCCTTAATATTGATATGCTTTTATATATCATGATTCTTGGTTGTATGACATTTATCTTGAATTAAAAATTGATAAATATGAATCTAGATCTTGCTAAAATGAAAAGTTATTAATCATGGATGATATCTTTTGGTTTTGATTCTTGTTGAATTTACATATTGATATCCTTCATGACATGATTTCTCATGTTTCAATACCATCTTGTCTTGCATCATGAAAAAAAAATTGAAATATTGATTGATGCAAAAAATTATTGCATTGAAATATTATTCATCCCTTCTTTTTTCGATAGTGACAAAGGGGAGTTAGCTTGTTAGCTTATGTATCACAAGTGAAAATGGCAAACATAGCTAGCTAGAACTTGCAAAAGGCAAAACTTGCACTTCTCAAAATGAGAAGAAAGAAATTGCAAAGTTGCATTATTTTTAACTCATGAGTTTGCATGTTTAAAATGTTATAAATTTTACAAAAATTACTAGCTCATTGCAAAACAAAGTTGATGACTTGCAAAAAGGAAACTTAGGTGCAAAAGAAAAAAAATTGAAAGGAACTAGTTTTTTATGATTGCAAAAGTATACTAGCTTATCATTATTGCTTGCTTGCTTGTCATAAATTTCCCTTATACCATGATTTGTTTATGACTCCTTGAATTCATGACTTGATATGTTAAAATTCATGATGGAAATTTGTTATTTTGTCATGACTATTAAAGGGGAAAAGAATTCCATTTTTTTTTTTTGACAAAAACAAAGGGGAGAAGATTTATTGCTAGCTTATGTATCAAAAGAAAAAATTTTGCTAGCTAGAAAAACATGCAAAAGAAGAGAAAAAAAGTTGCTATCTCAAGAGAGGCAAAAATCTTGCTCAATTTCACTTCTTCAAAAATTGCTTACATTTTTTTTTTTGTTACAAATTATTGTTGAATCTCATGCAAGATTATTTGAAATATTTGATCCTCCTTTTTTTTTTGATGCTAACAAAGGGGAGAAAGTTTTTTAGTTCAACATTGCAAAAAAATTTGCCATCTTGATTCCTATTTTGCAACTTCATGAGAAGCTAAGAATTGTTATATCAAAGGATGCAAATATTGCTATCATGAGAAACAAGGTGCCTACTTGCACATCTCAAAAGCAAGTGAAAATTACCATCATTGTCCATGTTTTGAAACTTGCTATGATTGAATGGTATTATTTGATGTTGTATTTAAATGATTGTATGATGTGAAATAGCTAGTATGTTGTAAAGATTTGTATATCTTTTTAAACTAGCTATGATGTTACTTCTCCTTTTTTTTGTTGATGACATATGGGGGAGAAGTAGATTGATGACTTCATGCTTTGATTGAATATTTTATATATTTGCATGATGGTTTGATTTATTCTCATAATATTGTGATGAATATTTGCTTGGATTTGGGATAATCCAAGGGTTCTATCAATTGCATATTGATAGGGGGAGTTTTGTGTTAAACTTCGGGAGTTTGGTTAACTTTTTAGTCATCAATTAGTTGTCATCATCAAAAAGGGGAGATTGTTGAATCGGATTTTGATGATGAAACTAATTGAGTGTGATTTGTTGTTTAACTGCGTTTTGAGTTACCGCCAGGTCTACTATCGATCGGGATTAGAGCAGTTGACGCTGGGAGGAATTGACATTGCGGAGAGGTGATCACGCCGATATTGGATGTCGAGCCGGAGGTTCGGATCGACTATCGGCGAGGAAACTTAACGCCGGGCATCGGGCCAAGAAGTGAGGAGTTGCGCCATGGATATCGAGGTTACGGGAGGTCAACCCGCCGATTGGGCAACAAGCCGCTAGAGAGGGCGATGTGTCTTGGCGATCGGACAAGGCGCCACCAATGATGTACCGGGCAACTGAATGTCAATTAGATGTTGTAATAACTGTCTAGATCGGGTAGAGTGTTTGTTGTTTGTTTGTGCAGGAGTAACTTCTGAAAGGGATGAAGACGTAAAGCAAAATCAAAGGGTCAAGTCAAGCGCGATGGATCATTGGGAGTTCGAGAGTTTGATGGAAGTCCGAAGATTCATTGGGAGTGCTGCCGAAACCGGCCGAGAATCCAGTAGGGAGCTTGCCAAGGGTTTTCGGAAGTTCGCCGGGAGGTTCGGAAGTTCATGGAGCTTGCCAAGAAAGATCGAGCTTGCCAAAGAAGCTCGAGGGAACTCGCCAAGATCATCGTGGAGTCCGAGAGCTTGCCGGGAGTCCCAGGATGGTTTCGAGGGATCGTCGGAAGACCATCGGAAGTTTCGGAAGAAGACGGAAGAAGACTTGACTTCATGGACTTTGTAATAGCTTAGGAATGTCTTTAATTTCGTAGTTAGCACATTAATTTGGGTTAGGATTAGGGTTAATCCTTTAACCCCAAGAAGAACCATTGGGATGAGTTTGGGCCAAAGTTTTTTTGGCCCAAACCCAACCATGCTACATGCATGCACGCGTAACATGAAATGGCAAAAAGAAGTGGCCATCATAGCAGCGGCCCACCGAGCCTGTAGGAGGTAGCCCGCCTGCTTTTGAAGCGGTAGCACCGCCCTCAGTATACTGTGGCACTGGTTAGGCAGTGGCAATCCATCGTTATGGTGGAGCGGTAGCACCACGCCAAGGTGTGGTCGACATCGGCCTTAGACGATCGATGCGGGCATCACCGACAAAACAGGAACTCCAAATTTTGATTTCAAATTTGGAGCCCAAAATTTGAATCCACTTTGAGGCTTATAAATACCCCCCCCTTTTCTTGAAAAAAAGAGAACCCTTTTGAGAGTTAGAATCTTGGTTTTGAGCTTTTGAAAAGTCTTGAAAAGTCTTGTTCTTGCTAAGTGTTCACCTCCTTCTTCTCCTTGAGAAATCTTGTAAGAGTGTGAACCACTTGTAAAGGGTTGTAAGAGGGTATTTGGATCCTTCCCCTTCAAAGGATTTGATAGTGGAAGAAGGGAGCCTCATCGGAGAAGGCTTCGGAAGTGGATGTAGGTCACTTTGGATGAACCACTATATACATCGCTGCATCTTGATTGTGTGAGTGTTTAAATTTCTGTTTTACTTTGCTGCAAGCCTTTACTTTACTTGCTCCACTTCCTTTTTTTTTATCTTTGTACGCATGCTTTAAAGTTAGAACATAAAAATCGGTTTCAAATGAAACGTTGCTTTTCATCGCATTTAAGTTTTCAAAGCTTGTTTTAATCATTTGAAAAATCCATCGTTTTATCCATAGCACGCGACGTAGCACTAATTCACCCCCCAAAATCTAGCAAAAGGATTAACCTCATCCTAATCCCCCCCTTTATCAATATCAAAAGAAAGGGAGGATTAATACTACAAATAATCTTGCTAAACTCTCAACTCCTAACCATCCATGAGATTCAATCCTTTAATAATTTGTAACAAAGATCAATGCAAAGTTGAGTAAGATTTTTTTTTCTTTTCTTGAGATAGCAAAAAATATTTTACATCAAAATGTTTAAGATAGCAAATTTTTTCTTTTATCAATATAACAAGATTATAACAATTTTTTTCATGCAAATATAAAATATTCCCCTTGCATATCAATCGAAAAGAAGGAGGAACCATTATGAAAATTTGCATCAATCGATAAATATATCAATCATCTACATGATGCAAATATGTATATTTTCTTTTACAAGATGGTATTGAAACATGAGAAATCATGTCATGAAGGATATCAATGAGATTTAAAATTTTCAATTTTGTTGAAAAAAACAGTTGAGCAAATTTTTTTCTTTCAAGCAATCAAACCAAAAAGATATCATCCATGATTCATCAATCTTTTCATTTTAGCAAGATCATCTAAATTCATCAAAACCAAAAGATTTATCAATTTTAGCAAAGATTCAGATCTGCTTATCCAAGATAAATGTCATACAACTAAGAATCATGATATATAAAAGCATATCAATATTAAGGATCAAATCATGATTACAAGTGCTAACATATTTTTCTTTTCATTCATTTTTTTAAGCCATGATAAAAGAATAAATCAATGATTCAAATATTAAGCACATTTTTTTTTCATCAAATTTTCAATCATCACATAAGGTATTCAAGGAAAGTATTGAAACAATAAAAAAATCAATTTTAGCATATAATGTTTCAATCTTCAATCAATTGAGTCATGAACTAAAAAAGTCATAAATCAAAAGGTTCTCTAATCATTTTGACAAGTCTCCTTTTTAGGAAATAACAAGTGGAAGTCTTAGGAGATCAAACATAAGATCTTGATTCATACATAAGAATTTTTACCAAGATCACATTTCATAAGAATCAAGATAACAATTCATAAAAAATTCAAGTATTGAATCGAAGAAATCAAAAAAAGACAAGTTACATTTCATTTTAAGAAATTTTTTTTTGATAAAACGGAAGAGCATGATAAATGATCTTGATTTATAAAGAGCTTCAAGTTATAGTTTGTCAAGATCATGATTTCAATAAAATTTCTTTATAGCAAAATGAAATCTTTTTTGGAACTTGATTCAAGCATTAAATATGTCTTAACAAGTCATAATTCCAAAAGATTCAAGAATCGTTAAAAGAAAAATCATTCAAGCTCAATTTATCAAACTCAAGACTCATAATTAAATTATTATTTTTTGAGATTCATAACATGAATAAAGTCATTACCATATCATCAAAAAATCTCATTCGTAATTCTAGTGATTTACAAAATATCATAAATGAATTTATCACTTGTCTTTCATCAAAAAAAAAAAAAACTTTAGAGATGGAAAGATTTCAAGAAACATACATTAATATTTCAATCATCAAGTCATGTATATTGAAACATAGGAGAAAAAATCAAATTATGTATGCAATGTTTTAATTTTTAAACATATTTTTTCAAGTTGAATATCAATAAGTTAAGAGAAAATAATTTATGATTCATTTAGATTTTTTCTTCAACAACATGGGAGAATCATGATATGAAGTGAGAGATCTTGAAAAAGACTCAAGTTATCAAGATCACAATGTAGTTTAAGCTCAATCAAATCAAATTATTAACTTGGAACTCATAATCTAATTATTAAAATTAATTTCGAGATTCACAAAATATCATGAAATCATTAATCTCAATAAGATAGAAAAAATATCTTCTTTTTTAATTTGTTTATTTCTATACAAGTGTGCTCATATTTCTAAAATGAGTATCAAATTTTAAGACTAAAACATGAGTTTGTCATCAAGATATAATGCTTTTAAATACCATGATATCGTAAAATCATTAAGTATGACAACCAACTATCATTATCAATGATGATTACATAAGGTATGTCCAATTATTTATATGAAAGTCATCATTGTTACTTTTGAAATACAAGTTGTCATTTAGCCCATTAAGATCAAAAGCATTATAATGAGACCATCATGATAGTGCATTTTCTCATTTTAAGAGTTTCACTTACGCGGATTTGATCTTTCATAAGAATGATCAATGTCATGTATCATATTTAAACATGAGAGATCATCATATTTAGAAATGAATTCATCATTAAAATCATTTCACTTCTTTCTTCATTTGTTATAACAAGATGATCAATGCTTAAACTTTGGTTAAAATCATACATCATTTTAAAAAATCTGAAAAAAATAACTTTTTTGTCATGAAACCCATTAAGTCCAAATATAACACAAGGCAACATCAAAAGCCATATTTTTTTCATTTTGAAAATTTGTGGGTTGAGTCCTTATAATTGATTTCATGAAGACATGTATCAATAAAAATTTCATCATAAAAAAGGATTAAAACCCACTAAGCCAAGATGGAAGTTTTCAAATTATAATCAAGATACATACATCTATCATCAAAAGATTTTCAAGAAATTCATACATAGATATGTATCATGTTTAAGATTGAAACCAATATGGAAAGTAAACATGATATTTCATCATCTCAAAATGTCATTTTAATTTGTAATGAAAAAACAATTAGACCAAGAATACGCATCCACAAATATAGAGTCAAATCAACATTACTTCAAAAACTAATGCATGTTACAAAAATCATCAAGCATCATAAGTTTAGAAATGAAATATCAAGATACACATGCATGGATTACCCTAGGCAATATCACAAATCATGCAAATATCATTCATAATTTTACTTTTTTTTAAAAAAATTAGAAGGAAAAAAAGCATAAAAAAAATCCTACCAACTATTTCAAGCAACTCATGAAAGGATCATGTTTTCAAAGAAAGGTAAGAACAACTTGTGAGTTTTACCTCATTGTTGAAAAAAACCTCAAAGCCCATTTCTCTTTCTTTACTTGATTCTTTCTTTACAAGTCTTCTTTCTTCTTGGCCTTATCCTCCGCTCAAGTTCATTATTCATTTTAGATTTTTTTGCTTAATGAACTTATTAAGATTCATTAAAAGTTCAATGTCCTCTTCATTAAAACCTCATCACTTGAGTCATCACTCAAGTGGCATTTCATAAGTTCGGAGTTCCAAAACCTTTCTTGTTCTTTAGAAGGTGGTTCATATGTTCATCATGTTCAAGATGTTCAGAGGCTCATTTCATATGTCATTAGTGAGCCAATTAGTTCTTCCAATGAAAATCATTTAAATTTTAGTCTCTTTGTATTGCGCTACTTTTGGATCCCAACTCTTTGGAGGGATCTTAAAATCTTGTTATGAGTTCAAAATTCGAAAACATTTACTAAGACTTTTTCAAGCTATTGATCTATATCCCGGAAGCGGTGTACATATCGATAGTTTCGCTTTGGTGTCATTCAGAAGAGCTCAAAATCATACAAGAGGTTTACTTTTCGAAGTCTTTAACTCTACTAGTTCCGCAGGTGATTTCAAGTGTTCACCAAATAAAAAAAGTTTCATACATTGAACCGATTGAACTCGTTTTATCTAAAGCGCTAAAATAAGGGCATTCATAGCTCGCTCTCAAGAAAAAAAAGATTTTTCTAAGTCCGACCATTCATTCATTTTAGAGGGAAGTTGAAAACCTTTCAATAATGTTCCATAAATCTAAGTTCATTGAAGGTATGAAAAAAGTTCATTCGGTTTTCCAATAAGTAGTCTCGATCCGTTAAAGAACCTGGACAAAAAAAAACCAAAAAAGCCCCTTGAAAACCATTTAGAGCCATTTTCTCATGGTGTAAACCGAAAGAGAAAGAACGCCTCGATACCAACCAGTTAGGGGATCGAAAGGCACCAAGAGGGGGGGGAATTAGTGCAATGGATAAAATGATAGATTTTTCAACCATTTAAACAAGCTGAAACTGCAGACGATGAAAGCAACGTCTTGAAGCCGATGCATTCTAACTTTAAAGCACGCTGCACAAAGATAAAAAAAGGAAGTGAGCAAGTAAAGTAAAGGTTTGCAGAACAAAGTAAAAAACAGAAATTTAAACACTCACACAATCAAGATGCTAACGACGTATAGTGGTTCGGTCAAAGTGACCTACATCCACTTCCAAAAGCCTTCTCCCATGAGGCTCCCAACTTCCACTAGCAAATCCTTTTTTTAGAAGGACCAATACCTCTACAACCTTACAAGTGGTTCACACCTTACAAGATTTCACAAGAAGAAGGAAATGAGGGTGAACACTTAAGCAAATGAAGAACAAGATTTTCCCAAGACTTATTTTCAAAAATCTAGTTCTCAAAGGGTTTTTTTTTCAGTTGAGAAAGCGGGTATTTTATAGATCCAAAGTGGATTCAAATTTGAGTTCCAAATTTGAAATCAAATTGAGTTTTGGTTTTAAAGAGGCGTTATATTTATGCAAGCACCAAATACCAAGTATAGTTACAAAGAGGTTTTAAGGCAGCATCGCCTAGCACACAAGTTGCCGGGTAATGTTGCCACCACCAAAGATGATGTAACATAGCATGCATGCATCGAAGCAAAGACGCGATGTCGGCCGGCGGTTACCGCTTAAATAGCATGCATCGTAGCTCAAGATGGCGCATACATGCACACATGCTGGCACATTACCGTTGGCTCCACCCGCCAAAGAAATTCCACATTTGGTTTGGGTCTAAAACTTGGCCCAAACTGTTTCTCGCCAACAAGGGCCACTGGCCCTATATTTAAGTTAAAGGATTAACCCTAATCCTAACCTAAATTGATATGCTAACTACGAAATTAAAGACATTCCTAAGTTATTTACAAAGTCCCCAGTCAAGTCTTTTCGACAAGCTTCCCACGCCAATCCTCCTGTCTGCCTCGATGATCCCTTGAAACCATCCCGCGGGACTTCTATTAACCCCTTGACCGTGATTTCAATGAAGTTCCCCGAAGCTTTTTTGGCAAGTTCGATCTTTTCTTGGCAAGTTCGCCAACTTCCCGGAATCTTCTGGACTTCACAAACCTCGAACCCCCAACCATCCATTGCACTTGACTCGCCCTTGGTTTCGCTTTACGCCTTTCATCCCGAAGTTACCCCGCACAAACAAACACCAAACACTTCTACTCAATCTAGACAATTACAACCAATTGACATTCGCCATTCCTAAGACATCATCGTCATTCCGATCCTTTCAGATATCGCCTTCTACGCTTGTTGCCCAATCGACAAGCAATCCTCCGAACCCCTCGATATCCATGGTGTAACTCCACACTTTAGTCCGGGATGTCGAATACATTTTTCTCCACCGAGCAATGCATCAAACCTCGCTCGACATCCAATATCCTAACATTATTACTTTGCCAGAACGCCAATTTCTCCGGCCAATCGTTTAATTCGACGATAGTAGACCTCAGAAACTCAACACGCAGCTAAAACAAAAACACACTCACTAGTTTCATCATCAAAACCGAGATTCAACAAAGCGGCGATCCCACCAAAAGGCAGCAGCGCTTTTTCGTTTCCCTAGCTGCGACAGCTTTATCGCCTCGCTTTGCTCCCCCAACCACATCACATCGGTAGCTCAAAGGATGCCGACGCTTATAAATGAGAGGGTTCCACGGGCGCAACCTCGCTGGTAACTTGGCGCACGCTAGGATGCTTTAGATGCCCGACGCCAAGGTTCGCGGGGCCTCGAGGGCCCCGGTACTGGTAAAGAGCTCCTTCTTTGCTCGCGCCAAGATGAGTGGCAATCGCTGCCGCCGATCACCCCGAAAAGCGCTCTCCGCCACAGCCTCACTCGCTTCGAGATACCGCGGTTGCCGACCGCCTCGATATGTCCTTGCGCTGCTCGTTTGTTCGAAGATAAACACGGCACATCGACCGCCGAGTGCATTCGTTAGCTCGCCGCTTAAGCATTATCGCCGGGCTTGCCGACCGCCTCACCGTCAATCCGAAAGCATTCGTAGCACCGCTGGACGCATCGCATTAACCGCCTGAAATTTCCTCGCGAGTTCGCCGGCTTCAGACACCGGGCCGGCTTATCGACCGTCTGGAAGGCTTTTCCTAACCACACCTCGAAGGGACGCCAACATCGAAGCTCGAAGCAAGGCCGGGCATTAAGCTCACAGTAGCGCCTTCGGCCACTGGCAATCGAAAGGACGCCGTTTCGTAAGTTTCGAAAGTAACGCTCGCCTTAAGTTCGAAAGCGCCGTTCTTGGCCACTGGCACCGAATGACGCCGCCATCGAAATCGAAGGCGCCTTCTGGTTTCGAGTAGCCGCCCCTTTAAGCTCGAAAGCAACACCGCAGCCACCACACTCGAAGCGACGCCACAACCCGACATTGACACGATCGAATCCTCCGGCCCCACCACCCGGATGAAGCCAACCAATAACCATGGAGTAAGGCTCCAAAGGGCTTTTTGGGGGGGAGAATGATATGGGTAATAAAATGAGACATGACGCAAGCTCCATACCACCTACGCCGATGACGCCTGGCCTCTCGAATCTACCGATGCGGGCTGGCTGGACCAACGACGCGGGACCCCTAATGGGGTCTTCCCAAGCTCCACCCGCCGAGGGAACGCCACCACCAAGTAGGCTGTGTCCGCGGCAGCATTCTGTGACGCCAACGAGAAGCAAAGAACAACCGGGTCATATAAAACCTAGGGACCACGCTTAGGGACCCCACCTCACAAGGGCAAGAACTTTCACTACTATCCCTGAGATCCGACTTGATACGGGGCTCTGGGAAGTTCAACCCGACCAATTTTATGCATGAATGAGAGCCTAAACGAAGTCCACTCCCCTGGCCAAGTAGCAGTTCTCCAGACCGCCCTGTGGGAACCCTACATTCGCCCTAACCGACCGCGGACGCCCCAGGCTAACGCCAAGCAGCCTCACCCGAGGCTATGGTATAAAGTTGTCTGACATTAACACGGTGATATAAGGGCTTAGAGTAATGAGTCGTTTAATTACCTGTATATTTGGTTGTATATATGGTTTCACCCTACTATTGGCGGTTGTTGTAGTATAACACCACACCAATTTATTACATGGCTTCATCCGTTTGCAAAGAACATGGTTTTCATGTTTGTGGGTTTCCTTGTGTTACACATTATCTTTGCAACTTTGAAGGACCAAAACCATGTTGGCAACCAGAGCTACTGCAGCTGGCTGTCCTAAGCCCCTCATGGGCATGTTATATACTTTGTGGAAAACCACAGCAGAAGGAGTTAGCAAATTGACGCTACAGCAGCACATCAAACCGCACATGTCAGGATGCTAAAGGCATGGCACTATGCGTCTAAAAAAATGAATGTCACGGATGAACCTGATCTCAAGTATTTCTGACTTCGGAGACCTTTCTTTCATGTCTTTGTAGTAATCGTTGGAGTACTAGGCCTGTTTAACGTTTGGGGTCATAAAGGAGTCTCATATCTTGACAGGCTTCCATCTGGCTATTTTTGTCCCATGGCGATGGCTACAGATCAAAGAACGGAGAGCAGCTGCCAAAAACCATACTTCATGTAAGTGATTCGTTAAGATGGACATGGCTGTAGTTAGAGAACAGTCAACGTACACACATGGAGGAGCTGATGGGCGGGCAGAGGGACGCACTACTTTCATTCTGAAGAACCATCTGTCGCTTCCAACGAGTAAGTCAAGAAATAGAACAGAAGACATTTATTCAGCAGCAGATGAAAGGGAAAACGAACGGGGCAGAGGAGAGAGTACCACCAGCACTGGCGCTGGTCAGTGGTTGCCCTCCGCGGGAATCCCCTCGGCAGCTAAAAAAAGTGAGAGCGTGCCGTGAGTGGGGACTTCCACCCTCCGAACCGTGCGCCCGTGCTGTGGATTGAAGTACGACGACCTGGCTGGACCGAGTTTTTCTTAGCCCTTCATTGACCAGTTGGCTATCCTTATGCACAGTTCAAGATTCAAATCATTTGGATTCATGTTTTGAAAATTCGAAGTGACCCAACCCAGCGTGCAATTGCAAGTGAAGATTGATACATAGACTGCGTAAAGCTTTTATGAACATGAGGTTCCCAACTTCCACTATCAATTCTTCTTGAAGGGGAAGGACCAAGCACCCTCTTACAAACTTTTACAAATGGTTCACACTTTTATAAAATTTTTGATAAAGTAAAACTTGGGAGGTAAACACTCAAGCTTAATCAATGTAATTTTGCTATAGTTTTAACTTTTTTTATCACTTCTCAATGTACTTAGAGAAGAAGGGGTATTTATAGACTCAATTGGCTTTGTTTAGAGCAAAAAAGAGTCACATCTTGATTTTCTGGTACTAGTGGTACCAATGACCACTATAGTACCACCGGTTGTCAATCGTTGGTGTGGTACTACCACCACCCGCCTCGGTGGTACTATCGCCTGATAGGGTCCTCGATTCTATGGAGGGGGTACCATCATTATCGGCAGTTACCACTACTACCAGATAATACCACTTGGATACACCTGGATCTGGTACCACCACCTGCACCACATTGGGAACCTGTTCTTGGGGTGGTGCCACTACCCTGCCAATGCCACCGACATGGTCAAGATTAGTGAATGGGCCTTTGAATCCAGCCCAATTCAATTAATTAAGGCCCAGTTGGCCCCTACTAGGGTTAATTAGGATTATCACCTAATCCTAACCCTAATTACATGCTAACTATGAAATTAAAAATATATTCTAAGCAAATTAAAAACCAACAACGTCAAGTCTTCTTTTAATAAAGCTTTTAGGTGAACTTTCAACGACTTCCTAACACACCCTGGATATCTTCCAATGGACTTCCAACAGCCTCTCGACTTTTATGGTGAGTTCGACGAATCTTTTTGGCCACCTTTCCAACTTTCTCAGTGAACTCATGAACCTCCGACAAACCTTTTGGTGAAACTTCCAAAACCTTTGGCAAAGTCCCCCATTCATTCTCGACCAGTTTAAAACAACGATGATCCTTTGACTTCCAATCCAACTCTCAAACTCCCAAACGCATTTTGACTCGAGTAATTTGCTTTATGTCTTCATTGCTATCATAGTTAATCTACACACTTATCTCAATAATATGGATTAGATCAAATAACCTATCAATTGACTTCATCATCAAAATTTGAGATTCAACAATCTCTCTTTTTTTTTTATGATGACAATCAATTGATTGATGGAGTTAACCTTAACTCCCCTATCTATATGCCATATTATGAGAAGGGAAACACTTGAATTCAATCTCCTTGAATTCAAGCCAAAACCAATAAGTTGCATTTGTTGAACTTATCATCATGCTCAACAAGCATGATCTTTTCATCCATAAATATGAAACTTCATATTTTTTTTTTTGAAAAATGATGTCAAGACATGACACCCATTTTTTCAAGTTCAATGATGATAGACATTTATCACTTTGACAAATGATACCAATTTTAATTTTGAAATGAAACAAGGATCAAATGATATCAAAATAAAATTACACAAAAATGCAAGGCATGATATCATTTTATGATACATCATTAAATGAAATGAAAACTTATCATATCAATGAAAGATACCAAATTTAAACATGATATGATAATGATTTTAAAAAATTAACATTTAAAGCATGTATGAACCATTTTGCGATGCATGTGATACATTCCATTTCAATTTGTGATATGCTTCATATTGATATAAAATTATGATAATTGCAATTTTTTTAAGGATAGCAATCAATTTTTTTGATAAAAGCATTGCAGATACACATACATGATACATCATTCAATATGATACATACAAGGCATTTATTATCCATCAATCAAGTCATCAATTTATCTTGCCATATTTTTCTTCTCCCCTTTGTCATCAACAAAAAAAGGAATAGGAGTTTTGATAAAAAATGGCAAAAAAAAAAAAGAATATAAAAAAAGCAATTTGATCATTTTTTTGAAAATTGGTATCAATGAAATCATAAGATAGATCATTAAAGCCAAAGTTCATAAAATTTTCTAAGATCTCTCATGAAAAAAATTCATGTAAAAAGTTAATTTTGCATAATAATTCTTGAATTGAATCATTCAAGTCAATAAAAAATTTATTCAAGAATTGTTTCACCAAACCAAATGAAACTAGAAAAGAGATGAAATTGATAAAACTCATAATAAGAACTATAAGAGTTCATTCAAGAAGGATTGAAATGAAAGGTTCAAGAGCCAATTTGAAAATTTAAGCTAAAAAAAAAATCATAAAGTGAAAAAAAAGATACATCATTGAAGCCAAGACATTCATCAAATATTTCATCAAGAGCTCAAAAATTTATTTAAAAAATTCAAAGAAGAGAGATGAAGTTTTCATACTCAAAGCTCAAAATTCATGAAAAGAGTCATGATGAAGTTTTTCATACTTTTAAAGGTTCAACTTGGCATTTCCATTACAAATTTATGAAGTGGAGCATATTATCATAAAAAATTTCATAAAAGATTCAACTTGGCATTCTCATTAGAATTCATGAGATGGAAGATAAACAATCAAGTCATAAAGGCTCAAGATATAGAAATTAGCATAAAGAGTTAAGAGTTTATCAAATTTTGAATGAAATGAAATATAAAAAAGCTTCTTCTTTATGCAAAAACTTGAAAAGCTTATTCTTTTACAAAGTTCATGATACCATATGAAGACTATGCATGTGTCATGAAGACAAAATTATCAAACTTCAAATGATATGAAAGTGGACAAAATAAATCAAGAAAACCATTTATTCATCCCAATAGAGGTAGAGGGAGTATAAAATCGATAGAATCAATTTTACCAAGTCATTAAAAGGGCATGATATTTAATTTAAAAATCATCAATGAAAAAAAAATCATGTAAAAAAAAAAAAAGAGGAGTATCAATGCAAGATCGGAGAAGAAAAAAAAATGAGACTCCATTCAAAAATATGATATTGTAAAGATGTCATCAAATCCAAAAAAGATAATATCAAGATGAGTTCATGAAAAAAATGTTGAAAAAAATTTTGGAAAAAAAAAACATACAACAACCTCATGTATTAGGACAATTTAGCATGCCTAATTCTCTTCTAATGAAGTCAAATTGTTCTTCATTTAAAGGTTTTGTGAAGATGTCCCACTAATTGGTATTTTGTATTAATAAATTCTAGAATAACATCATTATTATTGACATGATCTCGTATAAAGTGATGCCTAATGTCAATATGCTTAGTTCTAGAGTGTTGAATGAGATTTTTGGTTAAACAAATAGCACTTGTGTTATCACATTTTATGAGAATATTCTTTAATTGAATTCCATAGTCTTCTAAAGTATTTTTCATCCAAACAACTTGTGCAACAACATGCACTTTATGGCTATGTATTTACTTTCACCATAGATAGTGCAATCGAAGTTTTGTTTCTTGGAAGTCCAAGAAACAAGTGCATGTCCTAAAAAATTGGCATATTTCGGATGTGTTTTTTTTCTATCTATTCTACATCCACCAAAATCCACATCCACATAGGCTTTTAAATCAAAGTCATCAGATTTTGGATACCATAATCCTAGATTAGGAGTTCCTTTAAGATATCTAAGGATTCTTTTAATGGCTTTTAAGATGAGATAACTTAGGATTAGCTTGAAATCTTATACAAAGTCCTACACTAAACATGATATCTGGTCTAGTTGTGGTGAGGTAAAGTAAACTACCTATCATTCCCTATATATGTTTTTTTGATCAAAATTTTCTCCACTTTCATCCATGTCTAACTTAGTGGAAGTACTCATAGGAGTGTTTATGGCTTTTGAACCATCCATGTTAAATCATTTTAATAATTCTAATGTATATTTAGATTGATTAAGAAATATACCATCACTAAGTTGTTTAATTTGTAATCCTAAAAAAAAGAAGGTTAGTTCACCCATTAGACTCATTTCAAATTCATGACTCATACACTTGGCAAATGATTCACATAGTGATTCATTAGTAGAACCAAAGATAATATCATCAACATAAATTTGAACAATAAGAAAATTATTTTTAAAATATTTAACAAACAATGTAGTATCGACCTTTGCTTTTAGTAAAATTATTTAAAATTAGAAATGAGCTAAGTCTCTCATACCAAGCCCTTTGGGGCTTGTTTTAACCCATAGAGAGCCTTAGTCAATTTAAACACATGATTAGGAAAAAAAAAGAGTTTTCAAAACTAGGTGGTTGTTCAACAAACACTTCTTGGAAATAAAACCATTTAAGAAAGCACTTTTGACATCCATTTGAAACAACTTAAAAATTATTACTACTAGCATAGGCAAGGAGCATCCTAATGGCTTCTAATCTTGCCATAGGAGTGAAGGTCTTTTCATAATCGATACCTTCTTCTTGGTTGAAAACCTTTGGCCACTAATCTAGCCTTGTTTTCTAACCATGATACCAAATTCATCTTGCTTGTTTCTAAAAACCCATTTAGTACCTATAACTAAATGGTCACTAGGTCTAGGAACAAGCTTTCCACACCTCATTCCTCTCAAATTGGTTCAATTCCTCTTATATTGTGATAACCCAAGAATCATCTTTCAAGGCTTCATCAATGCACTTAGGTTCAATTTGAGAAAGAAAAGTGGCATTGGCATAAAAAATTCTTAAAAGAAGAATGAGTTTGAACTCCTTTTGATGTGTCTCTTTATAATTAGCTCCTTTGGATGGGCATCTACATACTTCCATTCCTTAGGTGGGTAAGGAAATTTGGGAAGAAGATGCATCCAAGTTGCTATTTTGAGGAGAGGTTTCATTCAAATTTAAACCATTAAAATCAAGATCATCATCAAAATCATTTTTCTTAAATTCAAAAAACTTCATGAAAAAACAACATGAATAGATTCTTTCTATAATAAAGGTTCTTTTATTAAAAACATAAAAAGTTTTAGAAATGGAAGAGTAACCAAGAAAGATGCCTTCATCGGATTTTTTTTGCATCAAACTTTCCTAAGGCATCCTTTTCATTCAAGATAAAGCATTTGCAACCAAAAACTTTAAAGTAAGAAACATTTGGTTTTTTTTTGTTATTCCATAATTCATAAGGAGTTTTGGATAGAGATGGTCTTATTAGAACCCTATTCATGATATAGCAAGTCATATTAATGGCTTTGGCCCAAAAGTATTTGGGTAAACTATGTTCATTTAACATGGTTCTTGCCATTTCTTGTAAATTCCTATTCTTTTCTTTCTACTACTCCATTTTGTTGAGGATTCCTGAGTAGAGAAATTATGATTATATCCATTAGATTCATAAAAATTTTGGAAGTCACGTTTTTGAAATTCACCACCATGATCACTCCAAATTGATGAAATCATAAAACCCCTTTTTCATTTTTGAGCAAGTTTACAAAATTTAGAGAAACATTTAAAAGCAATCACTTTTGTGAGCCAAGAAATAGGTCCAAGTATATCTACTATAGTCATCTAAAAATTACAAATGCATATTTGCTACCTCCTAGGCTCATTATGTCAATTGGTCCAAATAAATCCATATGGATCAATTGCAATGGTCTAGAGGTGCTTATTTGATTCTTTGGTTTGAAACTACTTTTTTATTTGTTTTCCTAGTTGACAAGCATCACACACTTTTTTTCTTTAATGAACTTAATATTGGGAATGCCTCTTACAAGTTCTTTAGATGTGATTTGAGAAATTAGTTTCATGCTAGCATGACCTAATCTCCTATGCCAAAGCCAAGCATCATCATTCAAAACCAAAAAAATATACATTTCATTGCTAAGATCATCAATGTTGATGGTGTAGATATTATTTTATTTTAGTGCAATCATAGATGTGTTGTTGTGTGGTTTTTTAATAATGCAAGCATTAGATTCAAATTTCACAATATATCCTTTTATCACATAATTGACTAATGCTCAAAAGATTATGCTTTAAGCCATCTACCAACAACACATCATCAATTAAAAAAAAGCTTGATTTGTTACCTATAGTTCCCTTGCCAATGATTTTACCCTTGTTGTTGTTCCAAAGGTGACATACCCTTCATCTTGGCTAGTGAGCTTTAGAGAATTGAGATGGATCTCCTGGTCATGTGCCTTGAGCATCCACTATCAAGGTACCATCTCTTGCTCCTAGCTTGTGTGGGTGAATGTATCTACAAAAGAGGATGATTTTTTAGGTACCCATTTGAACTTGGGTGCCTCAAAAATATTGATCTACCAATCTTGTCATTGTTCATTGAGTTCCTTATAGTTCCTTTAGGAACCCATATCAACTTATATGGACTAAGTTTCTTATAATGGACATTTATAAACAACATATTCCAGATTTACAACAAAAGTTACATTTCAAATGAGATGATACATGTAGTGTGTGGTCCTTTAAGGAAGGGTGAGGATTTGGTGAGATCCACTGGCCAAATCTAATTCCACTTCTTTTTTCACATGACCTTTTGTTTTAAAGGATCAAGTCCAAGCCCTTTTACCACCCACCTTAAACTTATTTAGGATCTCTTTAAGTAACAAGTTCTTTTTTTGGTGCCTTTAAATTTTCACACTTAGAGCATGGAGGTAAAGAGGGAATTCCAAGTTCAAGACCTTCAAGTTTATCTAGTAAGAAGATAACATGCTCTTTTTTTTAATAAATTAAACTTTTTACTAATAGCTTACACTCATCAAATAATTCATGAAAAATAATTTAAAAGTTTGTTGAATGATAAATCTTTCATTAAATAACTCACATACCTTTCTCCAGTGAATATTCCTCAAGATAACACCACCAAGTCTTGGGTTTTAAACCAATGAGATGACTTACTACCCTGATATTGGGCCCAGAGTGGTCATACCCATATGGTAGGTGCCACGTATGAGTAGAGTGGGTTCTGACATGAGAAATCGGCCAGCCCCTATCTTATTAGATATCCATAAGTTTCATGTATTATTGGGATCCCATGGATGAGATCCAATAAGAGCCAGAATATTGGGTAGCCACCCACACCCAAGAAGCTTGGGTGAATTGGATGGAGACTCATCACCCACAGAGCGTGATCCATTGGGTTTACAAGGGCTCTATAAATAGAGAGGGGAACCAAAAGCCCATAGGCTAGGGTTTTTCTGGTAGCTACCTTTTCTATTCTCTCTCCCAAGAGAGGAGCATCAAGCAGCAGCCTCCTCGCTGTGGATGCCACTAGAGAGGATGACGCTTGACCTCCTTCATCCCCCCCATGGATCTTAGGAACCAGGGATACATGATCTCCTAGGTATTATCATTTCTTTTAATATTCATCCTTTTATGATTCATGATTTGTTTTTTTGACAAATTTTTCAGCAACAGGGAGGTGAAGAACCCTTTATGAAAATCCAAGATTTTTATTTTACGTTTCTTCCTCAACCATGAGATGGGGTTGTCATTTTTCTAACACTGCTTCTTCATTTCTAGACTCAATGAGTCATCCCATAGACCTTTAAAGAGGGGGATGGTTTTTACTCTTTCATCTCGGGGCATTCACCCTTTGAAGTGCCTCAAGCTTCTGCATCTGCAACATATTACTTATTCCTTTTTTTGTTCAAGTTTGTTTTCCGGTCATTTAAAATTTATTCTTTCTTATAAATTTTTTTAATGCTCGAAACAAAGAGTGTAAGTTCATCATCATAGATATCACCACAAAAAGTTTCTATTTTGGTCTGAGATGATTCTAGTGTCATAACAATCCTAAAGGGCCCCTTAAAGGGGGATTCAAATCAGCTCATCATGAGCATTTTATGACAGAATTTTGTTTACAAGTCATCAAAGACCCCATAAAGTTCTACCGAAAGAAAAAAAATTTAGGTCCTGGCCTTTGAATGGCCATAACTTTTGATCCCAATTTTTGAAGAAATCAAATTTAGTTCAAGTTTAAAAAATTAGAAAATATGGACCAAGAGGGAGTCCATTGATTTAGTATCTCAGAAAAGAGGTGTTCATGAGAGCATGGATCACTTGATTCCAATCAAATAAATTGAAGACTGCACCAAGAGGTTAAGTCTGGGACTCTTTCACTCATTAAAGTACTTCATGAGTGATTTCAAGATATATCGTGAAATAAAAACAACCATTCATAAATTGTTTATGATTAAACCTATTTTTTATCTTACAAAACAAGGCATTCATATGGATTAGAGTTGTAAGAGCAAAACCTTTCTTCTTCCATTCATTCCATTCTGCTTAGCATGGGGAAGAGAAGATTTGAAGTGAAAATCATTATCAACAATATTCTAAAGTTTAAAATCTATGAAACAAGAAAAGGGGAGGAAATACACATTATTTCAATAGGTGTATTTTTTGTCCTATTAAACATAGGCTGCATGTAATTGAATGTCCCATCTTTGAAGAGGGGAATATGCTATCTCTCTTTAAGTTTCTTTATCTAAGAAATATAGGGGAATAATAGGGGTTCTAGTTCATTATGGAGCACCGTAACTAGGGAGTCATAAAATATTAATAAGGACTTGTGCTAGATTTCAAGCTAAGAATATTTTTCTCAGGTCCTTGGCTGCTGAATAAAAAAGAATCCTAGATATCTTTAAAGGAAACCAAAATCTAAGATTAAAAGTAATCCAAAATTCAATAACTTTGATTTCTAATAGGAAAGGGTGGATGTCAATTTCATGATGTAGAATAATAGAAAACACATCCGAACATGTCAACCCTTAGACATGCACTGTTTCTTAGTTTTCCAATGAAACAAAATGCTGATTTGGGACTCTATCTACAAACTTGGCGATGCTCTCATACATAGCCAAGATGCAACCAACAGTTGGGGGGGGAGGGGAAAAATATATTGGAAGATTATGGAATTTATTTAAAGAATATTATTGGAACCCTTACGGCAACCTGCGATAGGTGATCTCTTATTACTTCTCCTGAATTCTATAGGTTCCTTCCTCCAAGAGAAGTCACCAAAATCCCAAAAGATGATCTATTTTTTTAAATGAGGATAAATACATGACTATTTATAATTTTCCAAAACCGAAAACTCCTAAACAGACGGCGGCTTATTCAAGACTGACCCTACTTTTTTAACTAACCCACTTCTAATTAGAAAACCAATGAGAGGACTCCTAATTTTAATAGGACCGTTTCCCTAATAGGAATGGGGTACTTGACTGGAGAAAGGGCTTTCTCTGGCAAGACTCCAGAATCTGATTAAAGAGGTGAAGTTGCAACCTAACCCCTAACCTGGTCGCCTCTTAAACCCCTTTAACAGAGTCCAACAGAGAAAGAGTCCTACATGAATGTCCTCTTATCAAAAGTGTCTCATAGAAGTAGGAGTCCCAAATGAAAGAGTCCTCAAATCAAGGGAGTCCTATAGGCTTCTTCATGAATATTAGAATTTGAGTCGAAGTCGAAAGAATCCCCAAGTGCAAGAGTTGTAGTCAGAAAGACTTCAGGGAGGTCGTGATACCAAAGAATAAGTCCCACTAGGTTCAATAATGGCACTTGGAAGAGAGCCTAAAGAAGTTGGGGTAGTCATAATTTGGGAGATGTATTCATCGCCTTTTCACTAATCAATCGTCCCCAACTTGAGCTTCAAACATGATACATAGAAGACCCCTTTGATTCTGAGGGAGGTAAGTCAACCCCAGATGCTACCACCCAATAGGGTTGGAAAAATGAGTAATGGTCTATTGAATCAAGAAAAAAGCTTCATAGATGGGATGGTTTTGATGTTTGCTTGTATGGTGAACGAACTTGGGGAAGACCCATCTCCTAAAAAAATCATCTTTGCTCCATTGAGTTGTTGACATATAAACATTATTTAAAATTCAAAAATAAAAATTTTTCATAACAATTTTTTAAAAAAAATTTTTACTTTAAACATTTTCAGGTTCTAAGGAACCCGAGTGCTTTGTGTGTGGGAATGATACATGAAGCATGGTCCTTTAATGAAAGTAGAATTTGGTGAGACCCACGCCCCTTATATCCAAGTCCTTTGAGTCCCAAGAACTGTAATGAGCCACAGAGATTTGGTGCTTCCTATTAATTTTTTTATGATTTTTTTGAGTAGTAGATTATCTTTTACAATTGCCCCCCCAATATACAAACTTAGAGCATGGAGGCAAAGAAGAGTGAAACAATTTAAAATTTTCAAATTTATCAAATTAAGAGAGAAAGCACCTTTGCAATAAATTGGAACTTTCCTTACTAAGTTATTTGCCAATCATAAACAATTCTTTGAAACCCATTTTTGCTGCATCGGGAAGTTAAATCTGCCCAAAAAAAATCATTTTTGTTTTGATGGTTGGTCTTGATAACCATTTGAAAGCGGGCTTGACCTTGTTTCTAGTTATTCTATTTTGAGCTACTTGAATCATCAAAAATAATCTTTAAACATCTTTTATCTTTGATATTCATCTTTGAGATGGGAAGGAGACTTTGAAATTACTGATTCTTGCAGGGGTAGCATATCTTTATATTAGTATAGTTTACTTTAGAGTCATTTAAATTTATTTCAATAATAAATT
This sequence comes from Musa schizocarpa, assembly GCA_900464855.2. Taxonomy (NCBI): domain Eukaryota; kingdom Viridiplantae; phylum Streptophyta; class Magnoliopsida; order Zingiberales; family Musaceae; genus Musa; species Musa schizocarpa. The sequence goes on from UBIG03000042.1 coordinate 87,089, forward strand.
TTTTTTGAAGTCAAGAGTGCAAGTTCATTATCATAGTGCAACTTTAAGTTCATTGAAGGCATGGCTTTGTCCCAATGCAATAACCCTGCTTTTTTTTTTTCAAGCTCATCATGAGTGCACTGCTATTTCCATAGGTTTTTAATGACCCATTGTGTAACCTGTTAAACCGAAAGTCCGCACTTTGAATTTTATGTTCCTAGATCTTAACTTTGCATTGATCTTAAAATTTTAGAGGGGGTTCAAAATTAGAAAAACTTTCCTCTGATATTTATGTCCATTGGACTTACATTTTTTGTTGAAGATACATGTTGCAATGGGACTTTTTTTTTTCAAAAGAAATAACTCATAAGATTGTCAAAAAAGTTGATTTTGGAACTTTGACTTCAAGAGAAGGGTCAGAATGAGGATATTCAAAGAAAATGTCAACAATCAAAAGCCGATCTGATAACTTCGAAAAATGATTAAATTTATTTTTGTCTGAAGATGGAAACAAGACATTGCGAGACCAAAGGGCATTACTTTAAATTCTTATTCTACCATCATTCCAATCAATCATCGAAGAGAAGTCTTCTTCGAAGTCATTTTGATAATGTTCCAAAGTTTAAAATCCAGAAATAAGAAAAATTCTCATGCTCTTTCCTTTAATTCATCAACCAATTCAACTACTGAATGTGAGTACTTGTCCTTTGATATCATCGAACAAATGAGAGCTCTTGGTAATAAATTAGAATGAGTGATGTTCCTCGGCCTCAACTTCAGGATCAAGCACAGGCACTAAGAGGGGAGGTGTAGGGCTGCAACTGGATAAAAATCCTATTTAAACCATTTCCCAAAAAATATTTTCTATTTCATTTTGTAGAGATGAAAAAATGATTTTTGCAAAGAATTTGATTGGAGGTAATATATAAGAGAATAGAGAAGGAGAGAATGAACGAAAGAGGTAGGTCGAAGTAAAGAAAATGAATGCAAAAAAAAACTTACACACCAAGAGAAGAGGTGTAGATCATTTATAGTGGTCTCCTTGATTGACCTACGTCCACTCCTAAAACCTGCATGCTTTGTGCAAAACTTTCTCCAATCATTTTCTTAAAGGGAAGGATCAAACACCCCTTTACAGCTTCTCGCCACAAGTGGCTCATACCTTTCCCCAAAATCTATAAAATTTGGGAATTAATTGAAAAACTTTTTAAGGATATTTCTTATAGTTTTGATTTAGTTCTTATCATGGCCTCATAATGTTCTTATCGTACAGAGAAAAATCTGAATTATTTATAGGGTCCCGGGTTTTAATTGTTTCAAATGTCGGCACCTAAATTCACATCTCTTCAAAATTCCACCCCATCTCATGAGGTGGTAACATCAAACCTGACCGTCTCGACAGGTAAGGCCATCCTAACAGCAACATTAGTTATTAACTAAATTATTAGTGGTACCATAGTCAAAAGAACGGTAATACCTTGTTGCTTAGAAATCCTGGGACTTTCATTGTTTGGTGGGTTCAATCCAATTTGGCAAGGGCATTATCAAACAAGGTTCAGCAAATAGGTCATCCATGACCTCTTTCACCGTGCTCCTGGACCTCCCTAGTTTAATGTCTTCAAGAGGTTATATATAGTAAAGGCGGCCCCTTTTGTGCTTATAAATTAAGATTCCACTTAAGTAAAAAAACATAAACCCAACAAAGACCCTTTCTAATCGATCCCAATGTAGTTCTAACTCTTGTAATTTTTTTTTTTAGCAGAAGGACTTATTGGGAGCAAAACCTGACTTTGATATGGTGAGGTTCTAAGTGGTTCTCATCATCCAGCATCTTGGTCTTTTCTTGGAGTCGGGCAAAAGAAATCATGAACTCAACAACCCATCGACTAAGCACCTTAATTCCTTTTATTCACAGTTTTGAGTCGAATCTGACCGAACTCTTCCCAATACTAATGATCAGTCCAATCATGAGCAAGGTATTTTGCTTTAAAACATCTGGTTTGGTATTATAGTGAATCATAGTAGGTTTTTTCAATAATAAGGATTAGGTCGCAAATAATTTATCAATTGATTTCAGAGGTCAAAATATGAGATTCAAACTATACCAACTTTAAATTGATTTCACAGGGGAGGAGCTCCATGATGAATTAGTTCACAGCAAAAATTATCATTGAAAAGTATCTCCTTCAAAGATTTGTTCGATGAAAACAAATTTTGACCATATGTTTATCCCGAAAAATAGTCATAAAGAATGTAATAAAAGCAAGTGAGCAACCGCCGGGTTTTCTTAAGAGTAAACGCGGGAAAAATCCACAAATCAATGCATGGCTGGTTCATGTATCCAACCTATCCCTCCTTCAGGTCCTTTCGAAAAGGCCACCGGGTATCCATTAACAATCTTCCTTCAATGGTGAAGTCCAACTACCCTGCAAACAAACTTAATTTGTCTTTTCACAAGATTAAAAGACAACCTTTACAACAGCCCCATCTCTTAAATTGAAATCAAACTAAAACAAGAAGCCATAGCATATGCTTGTAGATTACGATGCGCTTTGGTCTTTTTTTTTCTCGTTATGGGTTAATGGCATGGGGTGGTGGAATTTATAGGTTACAATAGATTCAAACTTAGGGCCAAAACTAGCCTCATATTTTGGGTTGCAATTTTTTATGCTGTTAGGTTATGAAACTAGCTTCAACATTGGGTGGTACTAAGGCCACCTAGTGGTAACACTAAAGATGTCTTGAGTTGTTCTTGGAGAGCAAGGTGGCTAGGGTTTGGTAGGTTGCGAGAGAAAAGGACATGTTGATCACTATTTAGGCCTTTTTAGTTTAATAAATTTCAAAAGTAAAGATGCACATCTTTTGTGAAATGGAAGAACACGAAAATAAAACAAATTTAAATGAAATCTACTGGTAAGGGGAGAAATAATGCTGTTAAAATAAATCAGCAGAAAGAAAAACGCAAAGAGGTAAGAAAAGATGAGTACCTGAGGAGACTTGAGATATCCCCCTTAATGCCTAAAGATCCGCGGGGGACGATGAAAGAGTCAAGCTGCTTTCCTCAGTGGTGATCCACATGGTAGAGTCGAAAGATGCCTCGGGAGAGAGAATATGAGGTGGCTACCAAGAAAAAATCACTATGGGCCTTTGGTTCCCTTCATTTATGCCCTTGTCAACCCTAATGGGATCCTACCCTATTGGGTATTGGACTCATCTAATTACAAGTCTTTAGATTAATGAATTCTTACCACAATCTCTTATTAAACCACTGAACCCTTGCGGTTCTAAGCTTGGGGTTGATCTCTATAGGGGATGGCCTCCTTGGAACTCTATAGGGTTTCCTTCCTCTAAGTTGCTACTCAAAGGCTGCTAAAAGATTGATCTATTCCTTTATGAAAAAGAGGATGAATACATGGCTATTTATAGGGCTTCTAAACCCCAACTCCTAATAGGACTCTTTACCAAGACTCCTACTTCAACCAATTCTACTTCTAATTAGGACTCCTTCTCTAGTAGGACTCCTAATTCTAATAGGACTCTTTCCCTAATAGGACTCCTACTTCTAATAGGACTCTTTCTCTAATAGGACTCTACTTCTAATAGGACTCTTCTCTAAGAAGCAACATAACCTAACCTAATTGGCCTCTTCACCTCTTTAATGGGGGGGGTGGCTAGATGGATTTACATGAATACCCTTATCAATTAGGACTAAATTGGGCTAGAGTCTTAATAACATCCCCTCTCAAATCAACCTTGTCCTCAAGGTGACGTTCCATGAATTTTGGGAATTTGATCTTCAAGTCGTCATAGTTCTCCCAAGTGACATCTTTTCTGGTAGGTTTGCCCATATATTAACACTTCAAGTAGTCAGGTCGTCCAGTCATGATCCATCTCGATCAATAATGGCACTTGGTTGGTCTGAGCTCTCCTTGGGTAGTCATATTTTGGTAGATGGCTTTGGGGCTGTCTCATGTTGTCCCAACTTGAGCTTCAAACACGATACATGGAAGACTGGATGGATTGGGGAGTGGCGGTAAGTCCAATCTATATGCTATACTCCCAATGCGCTCAAAAATCTAGTAGGGTCCATAGAATCGAGGTGAAAGCTTCATAGATGCTCTGGTTTGGATTGATGTTTGCTTGTATGGTTGGAGCCCAGGGAAGACCCAATCTCTTGAAAATTCTCTTTACCTTTTGGTTGACATACATCACATTGTGCTACAAATCATTAATAATATTTTTCATCTCTATCCAATAAAAATTTTTGCTTAATTCTTTTTTATAGGTTCTAAGGAACCTGGAGTGCCTTGGCCATAGGTGTGGAATGCATCTCTTGAAGGATGGTCTTTATGCAAGTAGAATTTGGCACAAGCACAATCAATGCGTCCCTTATATCGCAAGTCCTTTGAGTCCCAATGTAATGAGCCATGGAGCTTGGTGCTTCCTCAATTTTTTTATGATTTTACTTTCGTTTCTGGATTATCTTGCCATTCCCCTCTAATATCCTCAAGGAAGTCATTGGTTGGAAGTGAAATAATCAAAAATTCAGCCTTTGCTCTCGGGAAGTTTGAAAGTGTCACTACAACAACATTATCTTTTCCTTTTTTGTAGTTATTTCATAATCATATCCAAGAAGCTTTTGTTACCCATTTTTTTTGCTCAAAGGGAAGATATCTTCTGCTCCAAGAAATATTTTTAGGCTTTTATGGTTGGTCTTGATTTGAAAGCGTGCCGCGATCAAGTATCCGTCTCCATTTGGACACCACATTTACAATCACGAAAGCATCTCCTTATCGTAAATAGTCATCTTGAGATGGGAAGGAGATAATGCCTTATTAGTATAAGTGAGGGGTGGCCATCTTGCATTAGTACAGACACCAATTCAACTCCAGAGGCATCGGCTTCAATAATAAAAGTCTTGTCGAAGTTAGGTAACGCTAGTATAGGCATTGTTATCATTGTGACTTTAAGTTCATCGAAGGTGGTGGTGGCTTTGTCCAATCACTAGAAAGCATTTTTTTTCAAAAGGAAGTAAGGGGTGCATTGATCTTTCCATAATTTTTTCATGAACTTGTGGTAGTAAACTGTTAAACTGGAGAAAGCTGCGATAATGATTTTATGTTCCTGTGGTTGGCTAGTTCTGCATTGCTTTCAATTTTGGAGGGATCCACTGCCACCCCTTCCTCTGATATGATATACCCAAGATATTTCACCTTTTGTTGAAGAAAGTTACACTTCATTTTTTTTGACAAAAAGAACATGTTCTTGCAAAATTGTCAAAAAACAAGTTGTAAGTGTTGAATATGACTTTCAAGAGAAAGGGCTGTAAATAAGGATATCATCAAAGAAAACCAGCACAAACTTATAAAGATAACTCTGAAAAATATCATTCATAAGGCTCGGAAGGTGGAGGGAGCATTGGTGAGACCAAAGGGCATTACCAGAAATTTTAGTGACCATTGCATTTGAAAGGTAGTTTTTGGTATGTCTTCTTAGCACACTCATATTTGATGATACCCGGATCGAAGGTCCAGCTTTGTGAAGACTCATGCTCCCTTTAATTCATCAAGCAATTCATCTACTATTGGAATAGGGTACTTGTCCTTGATGGTTATGCCGTTGAGAGCTTAGTAATCAATGCACATTTGCCATGTTCTATCTTTCTTTCGCATTAGAGAGCACCGGTGAAGAGTAGGGGCTGCAACTTGGCTGAATAACTCCTGTTTCAAGCATCTCTTTTACAATTCTTTTCTATTTCATCTTTTTTGGAGATGTGGATACTGATATGGTGAGTATTTGTTAGAGGTTTGCTTGGAAGAACCCAGATATGATGATCATCTTTGTGGTTAGGAGGTAGGCACATGGTTCATCAAATATATCTAAAAAAATTCAGCAAACAAGGGAAGTAGGTTTGGATCTTCAAATTTGGTTGGCTCTCCTTAGATTGCTGCTCAAGTTGTACCAAAAAAGCTACATGCTTTTTTGCAAAACTTTCTCCATTCGTTGTGCAAATCATCATTCACGTGCCCCCATTTCCCAAGCATAGTATCACTTATTTTCCCCCTTATTGTAAAATTTCATAATTAATTTCAAAAAAATTTCAGGAAACATCACCTAATGTCATCAACCATTTGATGCCAAGCATGGCCTCATAATCATCAAGAGGGAGGAGGAAAAAATCTACAATTATCTCTTGGTCCTCAAACAACAGTTTCACCTATGGGCACCTATGATCACACTTCAAAAAATTCATCCATCGCTGACCTTAACATTGAACCTGCTGCAATTCTCAATAGGTAAGGCCATCCAGATAGCAACCTTGCTATTCATAAAATTATTAGTGCTCTCCGGTGTCAATAAGAATGGTGATGGGTTGTTGCTTGAGAAATCCTCCCACTTTCATTGTTCATGGGTTCACGTAACCGGCAAGGGCATGCATCATAATATCAATTGGCTGTTGTTCTTCATCCGTGACCTCTTCCTCATGCTCCTGGACCTCCTCCTCCATGTCTTCAAGAGGTTCAATTAGTAGGAGGTGGCCCCTTTGCAAAGATGATCATGGTTCCCATGACCGTCCATAATGCCAACAAAGACCCTTTGTCGATCGGTCATGTAGTTCTTCTCTTGTCAATTTTTTTGGCAATGAAGGATGGGGGAGTAGAAGGGGGTTTATATGCTGAGGTTCTAGGGTGGTTCTCATCCTCTGAGCATCTTGGTTGAGTCGTTCTTCTTGTATTTGGGCAAAAGAAATCACAACCATCATGGTATGAGGTCGCCGCCCTTAACTTCCCCTTTTATCTCTCGGCTTGAGTCCTTGATGAATGTTCCTAACAATTGATGGTTAGTCCAATCATGAGCAAGGTAGATAGCTTCTCAAACCTGGTTTGGTACTCTTGAATCGTAGAGGTTTGTTGAATCTTTTGTGAGTTGGTCAGTCGATATTTTCATACTCCGTAGGTCCAAAAATGGTTAAGCAAAGAATGCATTCTTAAATTGATTCCATGTCGGAGCCCCATGATTATATTCCAGCCAATTGTACCATTGAATAGCATCTCCTTCAAGGTGGATGATAGCAATCTCCACCATAGCATTATCCAACACGTTCGGTAGTAGTAAAAGTAACGTTCGACGCATTTAAATCCACCCCGGCCGGTCTCCTTCTTCCCATCATGGGAAGTCCACCCTCATGCATGGCTGAAGCATGTCCAAGGGCTATCCCTCCTTCTCTGGGGTCCTTTTGAATTCTCTCCTTGCTGCAATTTGGTTGGACTCGATGGTTGTCCATTTGAATTCTGAACAAACAAAGCCGCAATTTGTCTTCCAAGCCGTGATTCAAGCCATGATTCAATCCAAGATTCCCATGCTTCAAATTTGGCATCAATTGGATCTTGAGAAGCCATAGCATATGCCTATAGATCAGAGATGCCCTTGTCTTTTTTTTTTTTGTTGATGGGTTAATGGCATGGGGTGGTGGAAGGTTGGGACAATAGATGGTGATAGAAGGGTTCAATTTGTAATGGTTTCTTGTTTTGGGCTATGGTTTTTGATTTTGTTAGGGTTATGAAACTAGGTTATGATGGCTGAATCTTAAGGCTAGATGGATGCCCTAAAGATGTCTTGGTTGGTGGTAGCAAGGTGGCTAGGGTTTGGTAGGTTTGGAGGAAAAAAGGACAAAGAAAAGCACTAGATTTTTTTATTAAAATAAATTTCAGTAGTAAAGATGCAATTTTTTTTCAGAAATTTTCAATAGAGATTCAAGCAAAACTTAAAGGGAATCTACTGGTAAGGGAGAGGTAATACTGTTAAAAAATTTTAGAAAGAAAAACAGCAAGAGGTTTGGCAAAATTGAGGATCATGGAGAGGTACTATAGTAGATTTTTATGTCTAAAAGTGCAAGCAATTTGGACGTAAAAGATAAATGGTTTATATTGAGATTTTTTTCAACAAAACCAAAGGGAAAACCACTGTTAGGAAGTGTCAAAGCTGTCAAAAAAAAATTTTATAGAGATTTGGATAGAAAAAATGCAGTAGCAAGATCAAAAAAGATAATGCTATGTGGTTGAAAATTGTAGTGCAACTTTCATTGTAGAGATGAAAACTTTTGATGAAAAGTTTATGCAGCAATATAGGAATGAATTTTTTTGATTTTTTTTGAATAAGGATAACTAAATTGCAGTAGCAATAAGGTAGATAACTAGAACCTATTGCAATTCATGGGAAGATCAAAGGATGATCTATGGTGGTGGAGATGATAGGAGGGGTGGATGATGATCTTCTAAGCAATTATGGGAATTGCTTTGGGTGGTTGTGGAGGGCTGGTGGATGGCTGTGGAAGGGTAGAGATGCCAAGAACACTGCTCGATACCAAGTGTTAGAACCCTTATGGATTCTAAGCTTGGGGTTGATCTCTATAGGGGATCGGCCTCCTTGGAACTCTATAGGGTTCCTTCCTCCAAGTTGTTGCTCAAAGGCTGCTAAAAAAGATTGATCTATTCCTTTATGAAAAGAGGGTGAATACATGGCTATTTATAGGGCTTCTAAACCCCAACTCCTAATAGGACTCTTACCAAGACTCCTACTTCTAACCAACTCCTACTTCTAATTAGGACTTCTTCTCTAGTAGGGACCCTAATTCTAATAATGGGACTCTTTTCCTAATAGGACTCCTACTTCTAATAGGACTCTTTTTCTAATAGGACTCCTACTTCTAATAGGACTCTTTCCCCAAGACAACCTAAACAACCTAACCTAACCTAGGCCTCTTCACCTCTTTAATGGGGGGTTGGCTAGATAGGATTTACATGAATCCATCTTATCAATCCAATCTCAAGAACCGTTATAGATCCGAACTTTTTTCAAACCTGTAAAGTTCGTGTCAAAGAATATAGTACTCATACAAGGCATCGCTGATAGTCTTCAAGTATAGGACCGACACTACTAAGACTTTAAATCGCTATTCGACGACAGGTAATAATAACCATCCGGCATTTTATAACTAGATCAATCGCCGAATCCCATTCTCCATTAGCACTGCATCGCATATCCTTAGTGTTCACACGAAAGTAGTTATGAGACCACCACCCACCTTCATTATAAGGACTCGTATATAGCATTAATTAGTCTTTTCTGCTATTCCACCTTCTCGAAAACCTATGACTAGAATTAAGGGTCTATGTTTAAAGGTGAATATGTCTCATTATCGTGATCCTTATCATGATCTAATTTCATGCATAGATCCAAGGACATCACAATATACATCTAGATAATATGAGAAAAATGTTAGTAATTATAAGCAAAGAGATCGATTTAGTGTATTGCTGTGTGTCATCACCTCATGATTACTAGGCATCTATAACCAATAATTCCCATATTTTGACCAAAAGTCAATCACCCATGTGTCTGGATCCCCATCAAAC
>UBIG03000043.1:0-95884 GCA_900464855.2 Musa schizocarpa
CTAACTTCGAAAGTTTAAGAAATTATAAGAAAGAACAAATTCAAAATATTTAAAAACAAAATTTGAACCTAAAAGGACCAGAAGTTATTTTCTGAAATCCCAAAGCAGGGACAACGAGAATAAATGCCCTCGAGCGAGAAAAACAGTTAGAAGAAGAAAAAAAAAAGCCAACCCAGAGGCCCATGGGATGATTCACAGTGACCAGAGGTTGAAGCTAACAAAGGGAGGCAAACTTTGCACTAATGGCATTAGGAGAAGAGGTTAGTGGGTTACTTAATGAAGGTATCTTCATTAAGAACTTTACATGAACTTTCATAGGTTATTTGATGAACCAATTAGTAAAGTTCAATTTGCTTGAAAAAGAGCATCTTTATTACAAAGTAAAGTTCAATGATCTTCAAAACCTTCTCTACCCCGTATATAAATTAATGAAGACTTGAATGCAACAAAGAGGGAACTTGCTACTCAAAGAGACCCTATAAACAAGTTTGAGCATTGTAAAGTTGGGAGCATGATTCTTTTGTAGTCAACCGAATAGAAGTGCTCAGGGTTTGTGAGGGGTTCTCACAAGAATCCCTGCACCATGGATTAAAGACTAAAGTATGTATCACCCTCATTTGAAATGCATTTTTTTTGTGGCAAAAGCGGGACATGTTGTCTGACCGTATTAGAAAATTAATCCACAGAATTGATATGAGTTCCTAAAGTATAAACAATTCAATGATAAATTACAAAGTAAGTAGATTAATTTGTAAGGCTTTAAGAGTGATACTTGGTACCTAAAATATCCTCTTTTGTAGACAAACTCACAAACTAGGAGCAGAAATGGTGTCTTGATGGTACTCCAAGGCACATGTGGGAGATCATCTCATTTCTCTATGCTCACTAGCAAGAAAAGAAGAATGTCACCTTGAACAACAACAAGGGTAAAAAAATCATTGGCAAGGGAACCATAGGTATAAATGGTTTTCAATTGGTGGTGTTACTAGTTGATGGTTTAAAACATAATCTTTTTTAAGTATATTAGTCAATTATGGCGATAAAGGTTAATGATTTAGATTTGGAATCTAATGTTTGCATTATTAGAAAAACCCAACAACATATGTGATTGCTTTAAAACAATGTGCAAATATTGATGAAATTAAGTAGTGTGCTTTTAGGTTTTGAATGATGCTTGGCTTTGTAGGAGATTGAGCCATGCAAACATGATAATCTAAGATTTCATCAGAGATTGCGTAGTATCCCAAACAATTTGTGGGATAGGTATGCTTGATGCATGTCAACTAAGAAACAATAAAGACTAGTTTCAAATCAAAAATCAAATTAGCACCACTAGACGTACGTTGATCCCGTTGGACTTATTTGGTCAATTGACATAGCAAGCCTAGGAGGTAGCAAATATGCCTTTGTAATTTATTAGGATGACTATAAGTGGAATACACACTTGGACCTATTTCTTGGCTCACCAAAAAGTGATTGTTTCAATGTTTCTCTAAATTTTGTAAACTCACTCCATAAGAAAAAGGCTTTATGATTTAATTCCAGAAGTAATCATGGAGGTGAATTTCAAATCATGACTTCAAAATTTTTTGTGAAATACTTGGGTACAATCATAACTCTACTCAAAATCCACAATAGGTAGTGGAAAGAAAAATAGAAGTTTGCAAGAAATGGCTAGAACCATGTTAAATGAATATAATTTACTAAAATATTTTTGGTGGCAGTGAATATGACTTACTATGTTACATGAATAGGGTTCTGAGTGAGACCATCCCTGTCTAAAACTCCATATGAATTATGAATGATAAAAAAACATGTTTCTTATTTTAAGTTTTGGTTATTAATCTTTATTTTTAAATGAAAAAAGGATGCCCTTAGGAAAATTCCGTTCACAAAAAATCAATAGAAAACATATTTCTTGGTTTATTCTTGGTTTCTGACTTGTGTTTCAACAAAAAGAGCCTTACTTATAGAAGAATCTATTCATATGGTTTTAATGAAATTTTCGAATTTAAGAAAGAAAGATTTTGATGATGATTTTAGTGTGTCATTTAGAATTTGGAATGAACCTCTCTCAAAATATTAACTTGGATGCATCTTCTTCCTAAACTTCCTTACCCAAAGGAATGGAAGTATGTAGTCTTTCATCCAAGAGTTAATTATAGGAGAATGCATCGAAAAGAGGGTTCAAACTCGCTCTTCTTTCAAAAAATTTTATGCCCTTTTGCTTTCTCCAAGTTGAACCAAAAATGCATTGTTGATGCCTGAAAGATGGGTTATACTTAATGCAAGAAGAATAAGAATTAATTTGAGGAAGACTGAGGTATGGAAGCTTGTTCCTGAGCCTAATGATGACCACTTAGTTATTGGTACTAAGTGGGTCTTTAGAAAATAACCAAAGATGAATCTTTGATTATCGTTGGTTGAGAAACAAAGGCTAGACGTAGCAAAGGTTTCAATAAAGAAAGAAAAATGTCGATTACAGAAGAACCTTCGCAGCTCGGTGGCAGATTGGAAGCCATTAGATGCTCCCTTTGCCTATACTAGTAATAAAGATTTTAGGTATTTCAAATGGATGTCAAGTTCATTCTTAAATGGTTTTATTTCAAGAAGAAGTGTATGTGGGTAACCGCGGTTGAGAAAAACTCTCTATTTCCTAACCACATGTTTAGCTAACTAAGGCTCTATGTGGTCTAAAACAAGCCCCTGGGGCTGAGCTGTGAAAACTTAGTTCTTTTTAATTCCAAATGATTTCACTATTACAGGTTGATACTCATTTGTTTATTAAGCATTTTGAAAACAATTTTTCTTATTGTTAATTTATGTTGATGATATTATTTTGGGTCTTGTAATAAATCATTATGTGAATTATTTTAGAAGGATATGAGTGATGAATTTGAGATGAACCTAATGGGAGGTAAGTACTTTTTTGGGACTACAATTAAGCAACTAAGTGATGTATATTTTAAATCAATCAAAATACACATTGGAATTGTTAAAAGCGATTTAACATGGATGGATCAAAGATATTAGCACTCTACCAAACTCTCAGCTAGAATTAGATATGGATGAAAATATGGAAAAGTTTTTGATCAAAAAAAAAAAACTTATAGGGAGCATGATAGGTAGCCTGCTTTATCTCACTGCAACTAGACACGACATCATGTGTTGGTGTGGGCTATGTGCAAGATTCCAAAGCTAATCCTAAGCTGCTCTTACTTGAAAGGCTGTCAAGAGGATTCTTAGAATATCTTAAAGGGACCCCTAATCTTTGGATTGTAATTTATCCAAAATATGATAATTTTGATTTGAAAACATGCGAGATGCGGTTTGGTGAATGTAAAATAGATGAAAAAGCACCTCAGGAACATGCCAATTTCTAGGATATGCACTTGTTCTGGACTTCCAAAAAATAAAATTGGTTACTTATCTGAATATATAGGCACAAGTGCATCTTTGTTACACGGGTTATCTGGATGAAAAATACTGAAGACTATAGAACTCTACTTAAAAAAAACATTCCTATAAATGTGATAACACAAGTGCTATTTATTATAAAAATCCGATTCAACACTCTCGAACTAACCCACATTTGACATTAGGCATCATTTTATAAATCCATGTAAGTAGTAGAGATGTCTTCCCTTGAATTTGTTGATACAAATCATCAATTAGCGGATATTTTTATGAAACTTTTTAAATAAATGAGAACAAATTTGATTTTTTATTAGAGAATTAGGCATGTTACTTGTCAAATAAATAAACTCATTTGATGATATCTTTCCCTTGAAATTATGGTTTTCATAGTTTGATTCCATACATTTTGATTTTCTTCTTGGATTTATTTTCATCCAATTTTTTTAACTTCATCCCATCTCTAGACCATTTTTTTTAATAAAAAAAAATTTAATGAAGAATTTTATTATACTCACAAGCCTGGTATGCCAGCCTAATCTGGCGGTGTACTTAGCATGGGTGAAATCTGACCCCAGGCGGTGGAACTTAGCCTATGTTGAAAGGCAATGCCATGAACACCTTTATAAAGGGATGAGTTAGGTGACTGATTGGAACCGCCCCCCACAACTTCTGAGAAACTCTTCATACCTCTCTCTGCCTCCTCTAAGCCCTCCCAAACATGTTTCTTCCCTCTGAAGCCCCTGAAGGAGATCTTACTTTGATTCAAGCTCCTACATCTCAAGGAACAATCTAAGGTGCTTGAATTATTTCTCTTTCCTTTTCTTGTCTAGTTTAATTCCTTTCTTCAATTGATTATTGATCGATCACAATAAATAGCTCTAAAAGAACATCAGGGCAAGGAAAAAAGGATGGAAATGAATTCATTGTGTCCTTGTTTAAATCACAAAGCTTCCTTAGATTTTGAACGGTTCTAGACCCATTCATAAAGGAAAATATGTTGATTTGAATCAATTAGAGAACCTAGAACCTATCATGTGGTTTGCGAACTTGAGACCTTACCCATTTTGTAAGTGTTGAACTTATTTATCACGGCAAGTTAGAAATTATTCATATGCTAATTTAGCGTGAATGATGATGACTTGTCAACTTATCTTCTAGGTAATGAGATCGAATATGTGTGATAATATATATGCTCATTAATTGGAATTGTTGAAAAGTTAGGGTGTTATTTTAGAAAATGGGATATGGACACGTTTGGTGCCACCCACTCGAGACTTTACAAAGCCGTGTTTGCAAGCCCAAACATTGGGTATAATCCCCAATTGTGAACATTTACTACCTTTTAACTCTAAATTTTAAATCCATTCTTGTAAGCATTGTCATTCTTAAATAGTTTCATCATGATGAGATGGAGTTTCTTGAGTTAGGTACCTTATATTGGATCATGACGGACAGCATTTTTGTTTTGGATACCTAATCACGGCGCAGTGAGATTCCTTTTCTAAAGGATCAATGTTACCGTATGAAGGTTATGCGCTATTGCGTACCCGCTTAATGGCGCATTCACCAAATGAAAAGCTTGTCTAGTGGGCAATTTATATCATTGGCGTTAACTACTTGGCGTTAGGTGTACATTGAGCATGGGTGGGGTTGAACAACCTAGGAGAAGTGATATACCTCCAGCAGGTGAACCGTCCACGACACGGTCACTTGGAAATGAATCTCCCTCCTCACGATCCTTTTGTTGCGGCCCCTTAATGACATTTTGGTCCATCTTCTAACGATCCGATCATGAAAGTTAAATGAAGTAAAACTCTGACAAATTGAAATTGAAGGAAATCACGGAAGATGAACCAAAAGATCGATGGCGTGTATAGGCGTCTTGGCATTCCTACGAGGTAGCTTCGCGTATTTTCTTTTTTTGAACGATGTAGAAAGCTTGTGTTTGTATGTTGACATATATGTTGTATTATCGCATTCTGTGCGGCGTATATGTTGTATTATCTTTGTTACATCTTCTTGGCCGTGCTGAGGAAATGATCTTGACTTTACGATTGATTTCTTTTTTCACATTTAGCGATATTTTGGTATCCTTTATTTATATGATCCTCGTTTCCTTTTTTGACGATGGCTAAAGGGGGAGAAATAATATGTGCCATATGTTGTGTGATTATATGCATTTTTTTAAATTGCTTTTCTGAAGAGTTATTCTGAGTTAAAATGCTTATTTGGAAGTTCTTGATATCATATTTTTAATTATGTATACTTCATTGATATCTTTGATACCTGTTATCTTCTTTGTCAGCATAACACGTAATATAAGTTAAAATTTATTATTGGTTGAATTCAAAAAAATTTGAATTGACGATTTTTTTTTATATTATATAGATGGGGGAGTTAAGAGTAACTCCATCACCCGGTCGATTGTCATCGCCAAAGGGAGATTGTTGATCTGGTTTTGATGATGATCGTGGTGACTAATTCTAATCTACTTTGCTCGAGGATAGGTGTAGAATATAACTCATTGGAAAACGTAAAGTGATTTGTCGGTCCGAATAAATGGGGAGGTTTCGAAGTTGTGAAGATAAGAGTTTTGGGTAATTAGAACCATCCAAGATCGAATCGAGGACTTACGAAGTTTTGGGAAGTTCTAAAGATCGTGAAAGTTAGCACGGGGAAGATTAGGAAGCTGGCAGAAGACTGGATTTGGGCTGTAGCACAATCCGGTATCTTTGGGGAGTGCTTGAAGGAAGCAATGGAGGGAAGCATCAGGCTTCTTAGGAATCTCACGTAAACTGTTCGGGAGGTTGACTTGAAGAGTGTTTCCGGATTAGAAATCACGTTGGTATGTTTGGGTTGATTTTGCATGGTGAAGCAAGGATTTAGGAAAAATCCTGCCCTAAAATTCAATAGAGGCCAGCGGGACTCTCTTGAGCCAGTTGAACGCCATGAGACCCATTGACGCGAATGGGACAGTTATTACGCCGACTGGGAGTGTTAGCACGCCTGGTTGGAGGCCCCGTGCGCATTCGCCCTATCTATGACCAGGCGGTCGACGCTGTCTGATGTCTGCCTGGCCGAGCAGGCGGTGAACCGTTACAACTGAGCGATGCTTACCCTTCGATCCTACCAGGCCCCGGAGTGGTATACGCGCAGAGGCGTTAACCGCCCACTGAGATAACGCAGCCATCGTCAACAAAAGCGGCAGGAAGGCGGTGTACATACCATTACCGATACAGAACTCAAATTGATTTCAAATTTGGAGCCAGTTGAATCCACTTTAGATCTATAAATACCCCCCCCCCCCTTTCTCCAGTGAAAGGCATAACACAAGCAAAAAATCTTAATCTTGAGCTTTTGAAGAGTCTTGAAAAGTCTTGTTCTTTATAGTGACTAATAGCTATGCTTCTTGAAATCTTGGCTAGAGTGTGAACTTCTTGTAAAAAGTTAACAAAATTATTTGGTCCTTCCCCTTCAAGGTTTGCTATGGAAGGAGCCTCATCGTAAAGGCTTCAAGAGTGGATGTAGGTCATTTGGTAAACCTTTATACATCATTGTGTCCATAATGTAACGAGTGTTTGTTCTTGAATCCATTTCATTACTTTGGATGTACAAGTTGTTTTGGTTCATAGTTATTTCCTTTTCACATTAAGCAATTACTTTCCAGAGTTCTCTTTACTTGAATCAAAATCTTCCCTCTGAACTTGTGTTTTTCAAATGCTCGGTTTCAAAGTGCGATTTTAATCCCTTGCCTTAATTCACCCCCCCCCCCCTCTTGAGTGCCTTTTAGATGCTTTCAATAGGTTCTGGGCTCCCTAATTGATTCAAATCAACATATTTTCCTTTATGAATGGGTCTAGAGCAAGTTGAGGAAAATCTAAAGGAAGCTTCTTGTAGTTTTAAGCAAAGTTGTCAAATAGAATCTACCTCCATCCTTTTCCTTTGTCTCTTGATGTTCTTTTTTTGAGGAGCCATTTCTGTTTAGGATAGATCAATATTAATCAGTGAAGAAAGGTAAACTAGACAGAAAAGGAAAGAAATAATTAGGTTTTTTACCTTGGGTGTTCCTTTGAGATGTGACTTGAATCAGTAAGATCTCTAACTTGACTAGAGGAAAGAAATATTTGGGGAGGGTTTAGAGGAGTGTAAGTGGGAAGAGACTCTACCGAGGTTGAAGTGATTCTACAGCCCCTGTCACCTTATAAAAGGGGTGTTGGTGACCTCTGCTTGACGGTTCCTGGCCAAGTATCGGCGGTGCTGCTACCTTAGGTAACACAAAAATCAAAGTATTTCATTATATTTTTTTTTTTATTTTAAAAAGAATTTGGTCTTAGAATGGGATGAAGTAAAAAAGAATTTGATGATAAATCCAAGAAAGAAAAATCAAAATGTATGGAGTCAAATCGATGCTGAAAATATAATTTCCAAGGAAAGATATCATCAAATAGAGCTTATTTATTTGAATGATTTAACATACCTAATTCCCTTCTAATAAAATCAAATTGTTCCTCATTTAAAGGTTTCCATAAAAATGTCCACTAATTGATGATTGTATCGACAAATTCAAGGGTGACATCTCTACTGCTACATGATCCACTGGTATAAAATGATGCCTAATAATGTCACTAACTTGATTGAGAGTATTTGGATTGGATTTTTGGTTAGACAAATAGCACTGTGTTATCACATTTTGAGAATATTTTTTAAAGTAAATTCCATAGTCTTCTAGTGTATTTTTCATCCGGATAACTGCGGCATGCACTTGCGGCTATATATTAAATTACTGATGTAGATGGTCGGCCAATTTTTGTTTCTTGGAAGTCAAAGAAACAAGTGCATATCTAGAAATTGGCATGTTCAGGATGTGCTTTTCTATCTATTTTACATCCACAAAATCGCATCACGCATAACGCTTTCAAATCAAAGTTTGGATTTTTGGATACCATAATCCAAGATTGGGGTCCCCTTTAAGATATCCAGAATCCTCTTACTTAGAGTGAGATAGCCTTGGATTGGCTTGGAATCTTTCTTGCCATACCCTACTTTGAACATGATGCCAGTGCAGTTCTTGATGAGATAAAAGCAACTACCTATCAGCGCCCTATAAGTTTTGATCCAAAACTTTTTTCATTTTCATCCATATCTAATTTATTTAGAGGGTGCTATGCAGGAGTGCTAATTTCTTTTTTGATCAAATCCATGTTAATCGTTTAACAATTCAATGTATTTTGATTGATTTGAAATATATCATCACTTGGTTGCTTGATTTGTAGTCTAAAAAGAATTTTAGTGGTTTCCCATTGGAACTCCATCTCAAAATTCATCACTCATATCTTAGCAAATAATTCACATGATTTATTTACAAGACCCAAAAATAATATCATCAACATAAATTTGAACAATTAAAAGAAAATTGTTTTTTTTCAAAATGTTTAATAAACAATGTGTATCAACCTTGCCTTTGGTAAATTATTTGAAATTAAAAAAAAAGACTAGAAAGCCTCTCATACCAAGCCACAGGGCTTGTTTTAGATATAGAGCCTTGGTTAGCTTAAACACGATGGTTAGGAAATAGGGAGTTTTCAAGTGGTTGTTAGAGCATATACTTCTTGAAATAAAACCATTTAAGAATGCTTTTTGACATCCATTTTGAAATAATTTGAAATAATTTACTACTACATAGGTAAAGAGCATCCTAATGAGCAATCTTGCCCTTGGGCTGAGGGTTTTCTTCATAGTAATCGATACCTTCTTCTTGGTTGAAACCTTTGGCCACTAGTCTTGTTTCTTTTCAACTTGCATTATTCATCTTGCTTGTTTCTAAAGACCCACTTAGTACAAACTTCTAAAGTGGTCATTGAGTCTCTAGGAACCCCCTACCTCATTCCTCTCAAATTGATTAAATTCTTCCTTGCATTCACGATAACCCAAGAATCATGCTGAGGGCATCAACAGTACATTTGGTTCAACTTGAAAAGAAAAAAAAGCAGCATGGGCACAAAAATCTTTGAAAGAGGCAGTTTGTTACCTTTATGCATCTCCTATAATTAACTCCTTGGGATGAGCATCTGCAGCACTTCCATTCACCAGGTAAGGGGTTTGGGGGAAGAAAGATGCATCAGATGTCATTTTGAGAAGAGGGTTCATTCAAATTCAAATTATCAAAGACCAAAATCATTGTCAAAATCTTTTTTACCAATTTCAGAAAAGGCAAAAAATCACATGAATAGATTCTTCTATAAGTAGGTTCTCTTGAAAAGCTCAGAAAAGCCCAGAAGAATAACCAAGAAATATACACTTCATTGGATTTTGCGATTTTCCTAAGACATCAGCATTTTAAAAAATAAAGCTTGGCATTTACAGCAAAAACTTTAAAATAAAACATTGGGTTTTATCATTTCATAATTCATATGGAGTTTTTTAATGGGATGGTCTCACTAGTCATCATAACATAAACCCATTATTCCACATTTTTAAAATGGTGCAGTAATGGACATTCATTAACAAACCTATTTTTTCCTTTCCACTTTCCATTTTGTTGTGGATTTCTTGATAGAAAGTTATGATCATATCGGATTTATTTCCGCAAAAAAATTTTGAAAGTCATGATTTGAAATTCACCTCCATAGATCACTTGATTGATGAAATATGAAGGCCTTTTTTCATTTTGAGTTTTGGGTTACAAAATTTAGGAACATTTCTAATCACTTTTATGAAATAAAAAAATAGATTCCAAGTGTATCTACTATAGATCCACAATTACAATGTATTTGCTACCCTCCCAGCTTTTATGTCGGTGGTCCAGAAATAAGTCCAAATGGATCGGTACCCAATGGTCCAATGGTGCTAATTTGATTTTTTTGATTTGGCTTCAAATCTTTATTTATTTTTCCTAGGATTGACATGCATCACATACCTTATCGTAACAAATTTCCTTGTTTGGGATACCTCTTACTAAAATCTCTAATTGGTTTCGAATCTTTGCGTGTTTTAATCTCTATGCCGTAAAGCATCTCTATTCAAAGCCAAATCATCACATTTCATTACTTATTTTATCAATATTTATGGTGTAGATTTGTTTTTTTTGTTTTAACAATCATGGATATGTTGTTGTTGGTTTTCAATAATGCAAACATTAGATCAAATCTAACAACTTATACCTTTGTCGCATAATTGACTAATACTTAAAGTTATGTTTTAACCATCAACTTAGTAACATCATCAATTGGCTTCAATTTGTTACCTATGGTTCCCTTGCCAATGATTTTACCCTTGTTGTCAAAAGGGTGACATATCGGCTTCTTCTTTGCTAGTGAGCATAAAAATGAGATAGTCTCAGTCATGTGCCTTGAGCATCCACTATCAAGATACCATTTCTTGCTCCTAGCTTGTGAGTTTGTTTTACAAAGGGGTTGTTTTTTAGGTACCCATTTGAAGTTTTGGAACTTTGGAATTGTCTACCACTTTGTAATTTATCATTGAATTGTTATGGTTTTCTTTAAGACGGAACCCATCTTTGTTAATTTTTCTTGTGAATGAACATTTATGGGTAGCATGTCCATTTTTACCAAGTACATTCAAATGGGGTGATACATGCGATGTAGGCCCAGCCCCTTTAACGAGTGGTGGGATTTTGGTGAGAACCTCTCTCCATTCACCATTCTATTTCAAGCTGCAGGCCTTTATTAGATAAAGAATCATGTCCAAGCCTTTCAGACATAAACTTGTTTGAGGGTCTCTTTGAAGTAACAAGTTCTCCCTCTTTATTTGCATCTAAGTCTTCACTTAGAGCATGGGGGAAGTAGAAAGGGTTTTGGACTATTAAATTTGTAATAAAGCATGCTCTTTCTTAAAACAAAAGTGAACTTCTTACTAATGGTTCTACATTCATCAAAATAACTCGCGAGAAAATAAACAAAGTTCTAAAGCCGAAAGATAATTCTTCATTAAGTAACTCACTAACCTCTTCTCCTAATGCCATTAGTGTGAAGTTTACCTCTCTCCTTTGTTGCTGAAAACTTCGCCCATTACCAGATAGCGTCTTCGTGGCGCTGAGGCTTTTTTCTTCTTAGTGCTTCTTTTTTGGCTTGGGGGCATTCCATTCTTGAAGTGTCGGCTTCTTGCGATAGTAGCAAATAACTTGGTCCTTTTTTTTTGTGTTAAATTTGCTTTTTGTGTCATTTTAAATTTGTTTCTTTCTTATAAATTTCTTAGCTTTCGGAGTTAAGTCTTGATGTCATTGTTCTTGTCCTCATCACTTGTTCCTTTCAAGTCTTGTGTTCTGATGCCATATCCTTCCTATTCTGGAAGGGGTTCTCAGCTCTTCATAAGCATGGCCGCGTCGGCCTGGTAGGTCATTAGAGATCAGCCTGGGGTTCTTCAAGGAAGCTTTAAAGATCTTAGCTCTTGAATAAGTAGTGACACTGGTCCCAACTCTTTGGGAAGGGATCTTGGGTACAGATTACCAATTCAAGAGTGAAAACTAACTTAAAACTTAAGTCCGTTGTTGTTGTAGTGGCGGGTGTACATGTGTCTCCAATGGACTCATTTGATTTCATGAAAAGTTAAGCAAGAATACGCGAGAATGTTGATTTTGGACTCTTTCCTTTCAGGCTAGTGCCTTCATGGTGATTTCAAAGTGTAAATATCGTACCGATTCACAAATAAAGCGATTAACTCATTTCTTTATCAGCGCCTGAAATAAAGGCATTCACTGCCTTTGGTGAAACAAAAATCTTCCTCTCCGACTCATTTCCACTGCGCTCCTTGGAAGAAGATTTTGCAAAAGCATTTCAATAATGTTTAAAGTTCAGTCCATGGTAGAAAAATCCTCACTCCTGATCTTCCAATCACATTATATCAGAGCCCATTAAACACTGCGAGGCAGTAATGGAGGAAGCCTCTTGCATCTGGGATGAAACCCCGTCTCTGTGGGTTTTAAGCCAAATGTGAAACAAACCTTATAAATTAATTATGGAATCACAAAAGGCACACCTGGGGGAGTAAATTAGTGGCGGATTAAATCGTCTTTAATCGATTTTGCAAAACACAAGATTAAGTAGGAAAGATTTCGGTTGGCCGAAAAGCTTGAAAATGTTATACTTAAATAGAAATAACTGAACTAAACAACACAACCAAAGTAATGAAATGATTGAGAATATAAACATCCGCATTGTGACAGTGATGCAGTGGTTGGGGTCAAATGACCTAAATCACTCATGAAGCCTTTCACGAGTAGAACTCGCTCTTAGCTAGTAAATCTTTGAAGGGAAGGACTTCTTAAATACCCTTTTGTACTTTAAAGGGTTTCCACACTTTTACAAAGATTTCTCAAGAAGAAAGAAGGTGAACACTTGGCAGAACAGAGCTTTTAAGAAACTTTAAAAAGCTCAGGCCAGATTAACTCTCCAAGGGTGCCCTTTAAATTTGAGAAAGGGGGGGTGTTATAGATCGAGAATGGTTAAAATTGGGCTCCAAATTGAAAAATCAAATTTGGGTCCCCGGTCTGGTGGGCCGGTGCCGCCGCTTACGGTGATCTGTTGGCCCGTAGAGGCGACCTGCATGCGGCGAAAGCGGTCTTCGCGGTCTTCATGGCAGAGAGGTGCTCGCTCCGGAACAACGATTCCCGCAGCCTATACGTATCTGATGATTGCTGCAACTCCAGCAGTGCCACGCCCATTTGGCCGGTTCAACACTTTCATGTCGACCAACCAGAATAAGACCTGTTAAGCAACTTGGCCCGGTGAGCCGATTATTGTAGGCAAGATTTTCTTTCCTAAATCTTGCTCTACTCGTGTGCAAACCTCTGAACTTAAAAACATAACTCAACTGATTTGATCAGAACACTCTTCGATAACCGGCGAGCTTCTGGTCCAGCGACCGTTGCTACCTGGTTCTTCCGGTGGACTCGCGCCTTTTCGGATTGTATGGTGAAACTCCTTGTAGGTCTTAGTGCTTTCGAGATCTTCGGTAAAGTTGGCAACCTTGACGATCTTTGAACCGACATTTAGAAAACTTGACCAGATCCCGATTCGATCTTGGATGGTTAGGCAACGCCGAAAATCTATGGTTGAGTGAACTCTTTAAACCCCAATGGATGACCTCGGTAAATGCTTTATGTTTTCTTCCCATAGTTATTCCACTTTTATCTGACAAAGTAGATTAGACAAATATTTCACCAATTGACTTCTCATGAAAAATCAATTCAACAATTGGCCTGCCCATTAGTATGGTGGATCTTTTAAGAAAATTTGGTGAAGTAGGAAAGGTAGAAGAGACCTATAAAGACTGGTAGCTGAGGGGTATGGTGAAAACACGGTGTTGACTGCTCAATATACATGGCCATCCTAAAATCTATTGGCTATTATAGCACCACTTATGATTGAATGGGATGAGGCCATTCCTCAATGGTAACCTCAAGGAGAAAGTGTACAACTGAGGGTCGTGTCGAGAATAACAGGAAAGGTGTGCAGGTTGCTTAGATCATTTGCTCAGTTGAAATGACTTCTAGAAGTTACAGAACATAAAATTTGATAGGCGTTAGATCTTATGACGTTAAGCGAAATGAACCTTGTATAGAAGAAGTAAAGTAGAGCACTATCACCTTTTAGCTATGTTGGACATCGATCGTGAATGATGGCAAGGAATATACTCCGATGCAATTTGTCGCACTTCTCCTTAGAAGGACTTATGGAAACATCCTATTGAGATGCTGGATCCTGAGATGATCAGTGGATGCTGTTGTCTCACGATCGAGGTACATGACATTAAAAGGTTTATGAAAAATTCCACAAAGATATCATAATGGAACCACAGAATATCACTTTCTGAGCCATGTCTCAAAGGCTCCTAAAGAGAGCACATGGTCTGATACCATGTAAATAGCCATTATCATACATATTCTTTCTTACCCCAGTACAGTCCTCCTTTGTACTCTTGAGTGTCCTGGCAGATATCAGAGATGGAGCATTGGAAAGTAAAAAGTATCCTTGGTGCGAAGCGGCCAGGTCTTTTCTTTGTTATATGAGTAGTATACAGGTTGAGGAGCTACATGGTTTCCAAGCTTCCAGGTCAGATGTGATAACAAGTCTAATTCGGGAGCTATTGGTTCACCCACGAATGGGAGGCTGGTCTCAAGAAGGTTAAACAAGACACTCATGAAGGTGTGATACATCCATGTGGCAAAAGCGGTAAAGGAGGTAGATGAAGAAGAAGTTCATCCTGAGATCTACAAAGGAGTCATCCGGCGAAGAGTTGATTCATATTCGATAATAAGGGCGTTACTTTCGAAACCGAGGAACAGATTCTCATGAAGTGTTTTGAGGAGGTTCAACATTAAAAGTCCGTGGCCGAGAGGTGCTGGTGGAAAAAGTTCCATCCGAAGATAACATTGTGGATCCCATGACAAAGCGGTATTTCAGATTGTCTTTGAAATGCTGATGCGATGGAATCCAGACATGTTGGTAACTTTAGAATGAAGCCAGAGGTATAGTCATATGTTTGCCAAGCTAATGCATAAATTGGCGCGGCGACGATATGCATTTATCTCTTTGCTTGTTATTAAGCATTTTATCACTATCTTTTGTATATATTGTGATGTCGCGGGTACGTCACCGGTAGAATCCGTCATGATGATCGCGATAAGCCGGACGATTCGCCCCAAACATCGACCTAAGTGTCTTGTGGGTTACTCAGAGGACATCGAAGTGCAGGATAGTTTGGTGGCGTATGCGGGTTCCGCAGAGTGGGTAGGCGGGTCATGTAGCTACTGCGTGTTAGGACACTGGGTACGAAGATGCGGTGCTGTTGGAGAATGAGGTTCAGCGTTGATCGCCTATGGAATCTTGGATGGTTGTGGTATAAATTCAGGATAATAATTTGCCTTGGTCGATGATGTCTTGTCCTTAGACTTGAGACACCAAAGGATATCTCGTAGCTAGTACTCCATATTTGATACGAGACTTACTGGGTTGCGGAAGGGTTTCAGTCTAATGGCAGGTCATTGAGATGGTAACATAGAGGCTATTGGTGTCAATAAGGAATCGTAGCTCTTAAGTATCCCATGGAAAGGTACTCTGGTTTCTTGCTGAAGAACAAATCCTTGGTGAGTTATTGGTCAGAAAATGGTTACAGGAGAAATCCAGATAAGAGTAGGGCTAGAGGCAGTAGACATGACATCATACCAGCTATGTGAATTAAAGGATATAAGATAGTGAGGACTAGATACATGGTAGGGGCCTTATGAGGTCCAAGATTGGTTACCATATAAATGTGTGTGCTTTGTGTCATGACCAGATGATTGGTGGTGAATAATTGCTTATGTCGGAAAGTTCTAACATTATAACTTCACGATAATGTGGGCCTAAGGGGTCACACATATGGTAGTGCGATGGGTAAGTTGAATGCTAATCATTTCCTATCTTATTGGATATCCATTAAGCCTGATTATTGGATCTTGGATGGTCCAATAATTCTTTGATAAGAAAGATTGTGGTGAGCCATAATAATCCCAAGAAGCTTGGGTAGTGGTTGAAATCCAATACCCAAACTATATAAAAGAATCCATTAAGGGTTTTAGGAGTTGCCTACATAAATAGGAGAGACCAGCTCTATAAATTTTGAGGGTTTCTTTTGGTAGCCTTACCTCACTCTCCTCCCCGAGAGAGGTGCATCATCATAATCCCTATGGAGTGGCCAGACCACGCTAGCTACGGCGAACTCACTTCATCCTCTCCCAGTGCAGGAATTGATATCTGATCTCCACTAGGTATCTTCTTTTACACGTGTAATTTTGTGGATTTGTTTTTGGCCATGGCGATCTTTGCAGCGAAAACTTTCCTATGGAAAATGCGGTTTTGTTTCTGTTCTTCGGCTAGCATGTGATGTAAGCTCCCACGAAGAAGGATTTCCCAACAATAGCTACTGGGTATTGGGGACAGAATTACGATCACGAGTGCTAGGGGGGCAGGTTCATTGATTGATCCACTACGGAATCTTTTGGATAGTTGTTACATCACGTGGGCAAGCCCATTCCGTAGTCAGTGGTGTATGGTCCATAGATTTGGGGCACCAAGGATATCCTGTGTATGAGTACTCCACTCTTTTAATCACGGTTTAGGTTTGAAGAAGTTTAGGATCTGTGCAGCCGGTTATTAGGAGTAGTAACTAACATGAAGATGCTGAGTGTCAGTAATGGGGATCATCCGCTCTAGTGGGGAGAGAATATCCCATATCATATTGCACTCAAATAAATCGCCTGCTTGAGTTGTTCGGTTGAGAGAGAGAAAGAGTTCTCGGGAATCCGACGAAGAAGCGAGGCTTCGAGAAGTAGTATGGGCGATAGCACCATGTCCAGGCCTTAGGGTCTGGATATTAGATGGATGAGGGACTATAAATATATATAGTAACTGAGGGTGAGATAGGTTAAGGATTGGATTCCTGGCCAATAAGTCACAAGAGTAGCGGCGTGTAGTGGCCTATCGTTCGTAGTCAATGAGTTGGGTGAATTATTATAAGATAATAATTCCTTTGGTTAGAGTTACGTAGTACTGACTCCCGCGACCCTTCGATATTGAGCCTAGAAGGATACCACATATGGTAGAGTGTTACTTTTGACGGAAGTAAAGGTTGGGATATGAATATCCGGAGCCTTGGATATCCGTAAGCCCACAGGTATTAGATCATCGGTGAGATCAATAATTACTAATAAGAATATTAGGTAGAAGCCTTAATCGAGAGGCTTGGATAATTGGATGGAGATCCATGCAATAGATGAATCCATTAGGAGTTTTCATAGAGTTTTTTGGTAACCACCTTGTTCTCCTCTCCCCAAAGGGGTGCATCGTCACCCGGTCCTGCATAAGCCATGAATCTGCTTCAGAGGATATGACTTTCTTCATCCTTAACATGAATGCAGCCAAGTTAGAGGGGATATACAATCTCCTATGTATTTTCTTTTGCATGTAGTTTTAGGTGGTTGTTTTTTGATGCTGCCGATCTTACTTTTGACTGTGAACCTTTCTACAAAAAATCTGGGGTGTTTTTTGTTTTGTTCTTAAGCTGCTTGGCGTGAGATGTGGCTCTCCCAAAAGATTTCCCCAGCAGTTAGCTCGATGCTAGTTAGGAGGATTAAGCTTATTTTAATATAGGTAATCTACTATGCTCAGGTCACTATCCTGCCAGGACCCGAGCCTCTCCCAGTAAGAAGCTAGTCTTTAATCGCAGCCACCCGGCTTCACGACCCCTCTTACAGGCCTGCGATAAAGTGATGCTCCAGGCTATTTTCTTGGCCCAAATCTCGGGTTAGATGGCCGGGCGAATGCTCCAGTGGTTGATGAAACTCGAAGTTTGACATGTACCAATGAACTCGATAAAGGCCTGGGTACTGGCGATTTCATTTGAACTAACCCGGTATAGTCCCATTGTCGCGGTGGCAGAACGGCGCCAAACTTGGACCACTATGTTGATGGGTACGCCACGTCGAGGGTGTTGGTTGTAGGTGCCTACAAGCCAAATCCGCGTGAAGTGATAACCTGTTACGTATTCGTCGATCTCTTACATATTATTATTATATTTTCTCACATTATACGGTCAGCTCTCATGATGTCCATAGTTTGTGTGTGTGAATCGGATGCGTGATGAGATACTTGATAATGAGACCGATATACACGGCAAACAGATGGTAAATCATCACGTTAGGTTACTTTCATTGAGGACGCTCCGAATAACTAGATAGGCCCGATGCAGCAACCTCATCTATATGATGGAAGCGATTGAGCTCATAGTCACTTATGTGGGGACACTAGAGATGAGTGTAGGTGCTCATTGGAGAATGAGTTCCTTTGATTGATCACGCACAAAATGTTGGCATAAGTTAATATTTCAATATGGAATGGCGATTAGTGATGGTGTGGTGCCAGGAGCTTGAGAGCACAAGAATGTTTGATACTCCATTCATTTGACCTGAGTTTGGGCTCCGGTCATTATGGCCAGATTCGCAAGGAATAGTGGCAAACATATGAAGGTAATTATGTCAATAGAGGGATTATCCACTCTGGTATCATGAGATGAATATCCCATATTATTGCATATTTCGAGGCAAAATCCTTCCAGCAAGGTGGACCAGTTGAGAGAAAGGAGGTTAACCCGGGGAGAATCCGATTAGACGAGACTCAAATAGGATTTCGTATGGGCACGACTTTACATGTACAATATACGATCTAGGATATTAGATAGATGATGGACTATAGATACATGATAACTAAGAACTGGACATGTCCAGATGGTTAAATCCTTATGCCATGCGGGGACTGTGGGCGTAGTGCCCTGAAGTGCGTGCGATAGTTGATGTAGATGGTGAATTATTATGGAGATAATAATTTGCCAATATCATAAGAGTTGAGAATAGGAAAAGGAGTTCTAATAAGTGACTCGTGGCCAACTTCGGTATTGAGCTAGGGTCACACATAAAGTTGGATGTTGCGTTGGTGAAATGCTGGAATATAAAGGTATCTATGGGCTTATTTTGGATCTTGTGGATGAATCGGATAGAATCCAATATGGTGGATGGTGGATAAGATCCAATAAATGATTGGACAGAATCCAGTGAATTAGATTAGAATCGGTGTGGGCGAATCGTTAAGGATATGAATCCAGCATTCTATAAATGAATAGAACCTAGTTCATAATACTCCCTCTTTTATAAAGTCACCTCTCCTATTCCTAAACCCCTTCTCATCCTCTTGGCTCCATAGCCTCATCCTCAATGGAGAGGAGATCATGTTGTCGAGGAGTTAATTCGTTCTTTCTTTCGTTGTATGGATTATCACTGAAATGCAGCTGGTACTATCATCCTCTTCGCCGGATGCAAATTTTTGGGGACTCTGATCTCCCGGTGCGCCGACATAATACATATAATTTTTTGGATTTTGCTATTTTTTCCCGCACCAATCACCGCTACAATGACCATGGAAATATGTATGAAAAATCTAGTCTTGTTTTGTTTTCTACTTTGCATAAAGATCTTGGACTCCGTGATTTTCCAGTCTTATTCATAGCCAACTTGGTCGACGTGATTGGCTTATAAACTACATGTCGGTGTGTTTGTCATCAAAAGAATTGGCACATGCATTTTCGTGCGAAGTGGTTTTCAGATATTGTTGCCATCTTCTTGATGAAAGGAAGCTTTGGCGATCTTTCTATATATCAAAATTTGTTGATGAAAGAGTAAAGGCATTGCCCATTGCAGAGCAAACCTAGGACCATTCGAACGGTGCGCGTAAGGCCGCTGAGGAGCGATTACCGTGTGGTAGCCATGAGCGTTGCGACCATCAGCGTGCTTGGGGGGACAAACCTGCTAACGCCGCATCTGGTAACCGGATTCTTGCTCAGCGGTTGATCGGTCGATTGCACAGGAAACGACCCCGTGCGTCCCTGTGGCGCGCGACCGTTAGTCGTGAGGTGTCAGCGAGGGTGGCAGCGACCGCCGGACTTCTGCGACGTTGGTCGCGGCTTTTGGGGTAAACGATAGTTTTACCCATTACTTAAAAGGTCAATTTATCCCTTTTTGGTCGAATGTAAAAATACCTTAACGAAAAATTCTTTGCATATCCCACGACAATTTGTTGTTAAAAGGTTTAAGTAACATTATTATTTATCTAGTAATCCTACATGATATATACATGTGATGTGATGTGATGTGGAAAGATGATCATGAACTGTGATGTGTATGTGATTATTAGGGGCACGTGAGCCTTCATTTTGTTGATTACCCACTCGCATGCTTGTAATTATGTTGGTTATCCTAGCGTACGGTAAAAAAGCACGGAGGTGGTAGTAGGACCCACGAAGCCAATTCAACACCGATGCATGGAGATGCGTTGAGGTGCCCGGCGTCCGATGATGGCGGATGGATGGTCACCAAATAGTAGTGCGGTAGCCATAGGGTTGTTTGCACTGATTGATGACGGCTTGACCTAATCATAATAGGATGAAGATCCATGATCATATGGTGTGCTTGTGTTGGGATACTTTGGATAAAGATAATTTTATACCTATCAATTTTGAGATGTAAATTATTAAATATGTATGTCTGGTAAAATCATGAAAATACCCTAAAATATTTTTGAAATAATTTAACTTCATTGTCCTGATTTGAATTGACTACAGTTATTTAAAGAGTCGATTAACTATTATTATTTATCTAGTAATCCTCACACCATATTATTCGTTATCTTGTGCCCGACGTGGAAAGATGATCATGGACTTTGTGATGTGTGTATATGCATATTAGGGCCTCTGAGCCTCCATTTTTCATTGATTGTGATGACTTAGATATACATGGTTATATTGTATTAAGACCACATGATTAGAGCCAAGGCTTAAAATGGCAGGGATGTTGAGACGATTCAAATTGTCCTTTTTTTGAGCTTAGTGTGATTGCACATCGAGGAGTCTTTGCATCTAATGATGAGATTGGATGATCCCCACTAAAGATGCACCGAAGACTTAGATTTACGATGTAAATGATTGTCCATGGCTGGTAAAAAAAAATTGGTGGTATCATTGATCATACGGTCTATCTTGCATGTTTATTTTTTATAAACCTGCTGTTGATAAAATGTACTATATATTTGTTTGCGATGTAAATATATCATCAAACCCTATGTGTGTGACCTCGTTGGTCCAAATTATGGCGAACTAAACTCATGACTAATATGGTTTTTTATAAGGTAGAAAATGTATGTCTTAGATTGACCCATGTGACCTTCCATTATCGCCGAAGCGATTCAGCGTACGCGTGGTTGGTCTGGTCCCATTGGCTCATGTTATTTAGTATCTGAGCTCTCTTGAGTATGACATGATTGTTTATTCCATTGACTTGAGGACATGGTTTGCTTGAGGCAGGGAGTCCCTCAGGAGCATAGGACGAATCACTCATCTTATAACAATGGTAGGTGTTGGACATCATAGTTCATAAGTCTGAAGATGGCTATGGTAGTTGGACAGGTTTAGGAATGGTCCCGAAATCATAACTTGTTATTGATTTGGCAACAGTTGCCACAGGATTTCTTTTCTCATTCATCATAGTTCATGTGGTTCTCAAGGTATCTCTCCACGAGCTCCTCAATGGATTCAATCCCCACTAGAAGTCTACAAAGAACTTTAGGTTTCTCTATGTTGGTGTGGACAAAAAGGAAAAGAAAAAAGGCCTTGAGAAATATTATTAAGGACTTAGAAAGTCATATCTTGATTATTTATTTTTTACAAAAATTTGCATGTTATTTCACTATGGTCCTATATCTTGGTTTATCATAAACATATCACCAGAAAACCCTGAAACGTGGCAGGCCGCCAGTGCCCATGACCACCTCATTCTTATGATAATGCATGGTGTTGGATACAATAGTACTTATCACATATGTCGTAATTCGTTGTAGGTTAAACAAAGCGCGGAGAATTGGCAAAAGGCTAATGGACCTCAAGATGACGATGGAGCTTAAAGAGTTGTTATTATTTGCTACTCGGTGGGTATTCACTCTACTATCTACGGTTACTATTGCATTAGATGCATGTTATTTTGTTCCCTCTATTTCAAAAAATATTATTTTTATTTCATGTTTTTTGACATTAAATGGTTATAAAGTTCTTTGGAACAATTGTTGTTCAATTAGTAAGAATAATAGGAATCATTACTAAAGGGATATTGCATAATGGTTTTGTTTATGCTAATACTACTTCACATATCATATCATGAATGTAAATATATCAAGAGGAAGCAAAGATGAGGTGAACGATTACATACATGGCATTGTAGGCTAGGTCATATCCATGAGGTAAGGATTCAAAAAGTTGTTGAAAAATGGATACGCCAGATCCATTTGACTGAGTCATATATAACTTGTGAGCCTTGCCTTCATGGAAAAACCAACTCTCAATTTCTCATTGGTGAAACTAGAGAGCCGTGAGTTATTAGAACTCATGTGAAATGTATGTGGTCCTATGTCCAACTCATGCCATGAGTGTTATTCTTACTTCATTACTTTTTACTAATAATTTCTTTAGATATGGACGTGTACTTGATGCTAGTATAAGTCAAAAGCTTTTGAAATTCAAGGGTTTAAAAATGGGTTGACCAGTGGAAAAAGAGTATTAAAACTCTTGATTGGATCAGGAGGAGAATACAGTGCAAATTCCACTTAGTCCCTCAAGACCATGGATTCTATCCCAATGGATACCTTGCTTATACACCATAGCTTCGTAGTTGTATCAAAAAGAAGGAATTACACACTATTGGAGTATGGTGCGGTCCATGATGAGTTTTGTTACCTACCCGTCTCATTTTTAGGGATATACCTACAGATCGTAATTTACCTTGACGAATTTCATCTAGATGGGTAGTATCTACACCATATGAAGAATATGGAGAGGAAAGCCGATCTGTGGGTTGTTAATTTGGGCTGCCTTGTGTTAAAAAGACACAATCGTTAAGTTGGAATCTAGCGATGCAGTGCAAGTTTATGGGGGGGGATACCCCAAAGAAAACTTATGGTTATTTCTATCCTTGAGGACCAAAGGTCTTTGTTGCCAGAAGGGTAGTGTTTCTTGAGAAAAAAACACATTCTTGGGGAAAGAGGTGGGGTATGATAGAGTTGAGTGAGGTTGGAGAACCTAGCTCGCACTTTTCATTGAGATCCAATCATTTGGTACCTAACACAAGTTTATAATTTTGTGTGGGGTGCGGTAGAGTGTCACACCCCTCGAAGAATATATGGGACATATTGGTGGAGAGGACATTTGGGATGTGATCTTTCCAGGACTTACGAGGAGGTTATTATAAGTATAGACTAAAGGAAGTGGCAACCATGGATGCGAGATGGAATCCATATACTTCAACAAGGTTTGGAACCTTGTTGATGCACTGAATTATCTTTACCAATGGCTACAAATGGATCTTTAAGAAGAAAATCGGGATTGATGGAAGGTGGGGGGCCTATAAGGCACGAAGGCTTTAGTGGGGTAGGGGTCCCGTTGGCGACGGTGTTAACTATGACAAAACCTTTTTGCACCGTAGCTATGCTAAAATCCATCGAATTCTATTAGCTACAGCATTATGACTATGGGATCTAGCATAGGACATAGCGCATTCCTCGATAGCAACTTCGAAGAAAGAAGATTATATAATCTGACGAGGGTAAGGTGTCAGTCCAAATAAGTTATGCGAATCCATTATGGACTAAAACAAAACTTCCCAAAGTTAGAACATAAGGTTTGATGGGGTGATCAGATCTTATGACGTTAAGAATGAAGATGAGCCTTGTGTTATGCATAGGAAGGTAAAAAAATTGGGGAGCACTATCACATGGTGTTTATATGGATGACATCTTTAATCATTGAAAATGATGGCAATGTTCTTCTTAAAACGGTAAAAGGTGGGCTATCTGAGCGGAGCCTTCTGTGATGAAGGCAAACTTGGATGAAGGAGTTCCTCATATTAGGATTGCAATCAATAGTATGGCCGGATAGATTGAAAGGATGCTAATAGGGCTTTGATTAAGCTAGGAGGGAACCTGGGTCTCGCCGGCCATTGTTCCAAAAAAAAAGATTTGGCATGGAAGAATTGGAAGATGTTTCATCCAGAAGATAATATTACCAAATATCACATTTCTGATTGTATTTGGTATCATAGGGTCTAATGGACATACATGGATAGATTACTTTTAGGTCAAGTGGATAAGGTAGTTATAGGTGCCCTACAAGCCAATATCCAGGATGGCTTTTTAGTAACATCTTTTGGTATCTAGTCCAATGTGTCAAGGCTAATCACATAGCACTTGTGGATGTGTGCACTTTGGAATTAATAGGCATTTTATCACTTTGTCTTGAAGGACTAAGGATCTTTTAATGGTATATGGGATGAGATCACGATCTAGACGATTCACCTTTACACAAACCTAAATAAGACTCGAGCTTCCAGTCATTGAATCGAGGATAGCAAGTTGAATTAAGGCTATGTTTCATCCATATGAATACAGGTCTACTACTCAATAAGTGAATGCAGTTCCAATGTTCCTTGATTGATCCTACTGAGTCTTTGGATGATTTTTCGACCACAGAGGCGAAATATATTACTATGGTAGAACGACACCAAAAAGTACTCACTTTAGATGAACTTATAGGTTTTCCAGTTTCCACATGGTAATTTGGGAATCGTATCGAACAACGTCAAAGATGATTCTTAGTATCATGGAGGAGTCCCAATAACAAAGGGCCAAGGTTCAAGGATTGAGAGGGAACAGTTCTCGTCAGCAAAGTGTTCTGAGGAAGTTTCCGTGACACCATGCGATATGGGATCAGAGGAGATCGTTGGCCTGATTGATATATGATAACTAAGGATTGGGTCCAAAGGATTGGATTCCCCTATAGAAGATTTAACATTGCAGATCCACTGACAAAGTCATTGACTCATATTATATTTAAAGCGTCACAAAGGTCGATGGGGATCAGATATGACTCAGGTGATCTTGATATTGAGCCAAGTGGATAGATGTTGGTTGTAGGTGGGCCTACATATCCAATCTTATTGGATATCCATTAAGCACCTGTTATCCTAGTTACGTCGATCTCCTAATAGAATTATTGGGTATTTTCCCACATTATCTGGTAATTAAAATATTGTCCAACAAGGCGTTTAGGGTTTTACAAGGGTCTCTAAATAGGAGTCATGATGAGGATTTTTTTAATAGCCAACTAATTCTCCCTTTAACACAGATCATAATCATCCTGGTCATACCATTACTCAGGGAGGATATCGAGATAATCACAGGATATGACGGGGATGCACTATATACTCATCTAGTTTTTTGTGGATTTATTTTGATGCTGATTGGTCTCATAGGTGGCTTGTCTCAGGGACACTGAAATTTTTTGATGTTGGGTGCTCATTGAAGAATAGGTTCACTGATTGATAAATTTACAAAATACTTTGGTTAATGATACCTAATGTCGAATAGTGATTTTGTAGTCAGTAGTGTCTGGTCCTTGAGCTTGAGGCACCAAAATACCTTATACCAGAACTTATATTGGGGAAAAGCCATTCTTTGGCGAAATGGTGGACTTATAGGTTTGGAGAGGATCATCCTCTCGGTATCATGAGATGAATATCCGGTGTATGCTCACCCAAATTCTAACCTTGAGGGGTCATTGGTTTAGAAAGAAGAGTTCTAGGGAGATTCCGATTGAGGTAAGACTTGAGCGAGGATTCCGTATGGGCGACTCTACCATGTGATATATGGTCTCCCCAGGATATGGATGAAGAGGGACTATAGATACATGGTAACTAAGGACATGCAGAATTAGGCGGATCAAATCCCTTGCATTAAAGAGTTTGTAGTGGCCGGCTTCTAATGCGTCCATGATTGATAGTGGTAATTATTATGACTCACGGCCTGGCTTCGATGTCGAGCACAGGGTCACAGGTGGTGTTGCGTGAATAGAGGTGTAGATATAAAGATGTCTATGGAGCCCTATTTTGGATCTTGGATAAGATCCGTGGATAAGTCTGTGTGAACTGGATGGAGATCTGATGAGTTACTTAGTTTAGTTAGTAGGAAATAAATAATTATTTTTTAAAAAAATTATATCATGCTTTTTCTTTTCTAGTATTTTTGAAAAAGTAAAAATTAAAATGATATTTGCATGATTTGTGATAATGCATGCACACCTAATAGGATTAATCCATCATATGTGATCTTGGATGTTTTATATTATTTTCATCTCTAAACATGATGCTTGATGATTTTATATCATGCATTCCTAATGAGTTTTTGAAAGTGATATTGATTTGAAAACTCTATGTTTTGGATAAACATGTTTTTTGGTCTAATCATTCTCATGACAAATTAAGATGACATAATGCATGTACACCTAAAAGGATAAAATCCATGTATGCTTTCCATATCAATTTTCAATTTTAAACATGATACATATCTATGTATGAATTTCTTTGAAAGTCTTTTTGATAATAGATGTTGTATCATGCTTATAATTTTGAAAACTTTCCATCTTGGATTAATAGGTCTTAATCATTTTTATGATGAAATTTATAAAATGATGCATGATTTTAAAAAAAAAATTTGAGCATTGATCATCTTGTTATAACTAATGAAAGAAAGAATTAAAATGATTTTGATGATGCTTTTGTTTTTTTTAAATATGATGCATGACATTTTCATATGAAAAAATTTGAAATATTCTTATGAAAAGATCAAATCACTTAAATTGAAACTCATAAAAATGGAAAATGCTAAGTATCATGATGATTTTTTTGTGTTTTATGTGTTTGATCTTGATGGTTTTTGATGAAATCACCTTTTTGGTCTTAAACTTGATACACAACGTTTATAGAAAGAGGACTTGAGCATGCTTACATGTAATTAATCTACATTGTTCTAAATAAAATTTTTGAATGAAAGATTTTGATAATAATATCCAATTTGTATGATGATACATGGCTTTCAAATAAAAAATCTTGAACATACCTTTTGAAATCATACTTGATGATGAATATCTCAATATTAAAAAGGATGTTATCATGCTTGAAAGTTATGAATCATGCTTGATGAATTGTTTTATGAAATTTACCTTTTCGCTCTTGAATATTGATACTTGTTTTTTTTATAAAGGCAAAGGCATGATTATAGGTTGAAAAACATAAAAAGAGATTGCATTTTTTCTATCCTATTGAGGTTAATGAATTCATTTATGAATCTTATGAATCTCTTGAAGATAATCATGATGAATAACTTTGAAAACAAATGTGTGTATTATGTTTTTGGTCTTAGTGATTTCTCTTGAAACTTGATTTCAGATTTATATGATAATACATATTATGATTTGTTTTATGAAATTTTGTCTTTTTCAGTCTTGAACCTTCATGCTCATTTTGATTTGACATAAAAAAAAACATTATATGTTTAATGAAATCAATGCATGAATTGAAATCAAAAAAGAAAAGAAATGCATATTTCTTAAACATCTTCCTTTCTAAAGTTTTATGATTTTTCAATAAAAGACAAGTAATAAATTCATTTATGATATCCTAATTTATCATTTGAATTATGAATGAGATTTTGATGATGTGTTAAAAGAATCCATTAAAAAATGAATCATGTTCATCTTGATTTTTTTTTGAGCCCTTGATGACTTAGAAATGACATGATCACTTTGCTTGTATGCCTTATGTGGTGATTTAAAATTAATTTGTTTTATTATGAATCATTGAATTATGATCTTGATACCTCCTGAATATTTATGAACCATGTATGATATCTTTTGATCTTATTGATTTCCCATTGATATCTTCATGACATGATATATTTGAATCATTGATTTTTATTTTTTTGTCATGACTAAAAAAAATTAATGTAAAGAAAATAAAGCATTGGTATCCATGACTTGAATTTGATTGAAACATTGCATGCTTAAATTGATTTTTTCTCCTATGTTTCAATACTACTTTGTATGCTTTCATGACTTGATGATTGAAATATTGATGAAGACTTTGATGTATATCACTTGTCATGATTAATGCAAATTGCAAGCATTTGAATCTCAAAATGATTTTGATTTGATTATGGGTTTCAAGTTGTCAAATTGGTTTGAATGATTTTTTTTTTTGTTTCAAAGCAAATCATGAACTCTCTTTTGATTTCTTGATTTGAGATATTTTTTATACAAATCAAAAATACTTTCCCTCTATGACTGATTCATTTTTTTTTCATTTGGTAAAGAGGAAAACAATCCAAGTCTTGATATCTGATAGTTGATACTTGAAATTATTTTTTATGATTCATGATGAATTTAGGAAATATAATGCATATATCGTAATCTCTTCTTTATTTTCCCTAAGATCTTTTTACCATTTATAAAAAGAAGAACATATTGAAATAAATCATGAATTGATCATTGATATTGATATCTTGATTCTTTATATCTTGCATGTTTAAAGTGATGTAAATTGGGATCAAACAATGGAAAGGTTTATAATATAAAAAGCAAGGCTACACTTCTCAAGGGAGCCAAACAAAAAAGTGCAATGTGTTGTGACTATGATATGAACTTTTTTCTTGCCTACATCTAAAAAGAATGAAAATTTATTGGCTCTTTAGAATATTTAAAACTTATTATGATTCGATATCTGTAATGGAATTGATGGCGGATGTTTTAAAATAACTTATCTACCTTCTCCTTTTTTTTTGTAAAATGATACAGGTAGGGAAGCATTAAGTATTTCTAAGGATAATTGTGAATTTTATATAGGAAATAGTTTAAGATTTTTCATAACATACTTGAAACAAACTTGGAGTACAAAAACATAAAAGAAAAGATCGAAAGGAAAATTCATGATTTATTTAGAATCAGAAGGAAAGACAGTGACTCGAAAATTCATTACACAGAGACATCTAGCACCTTTTTCCCAAAGGTATTTAACTGAAACATAATTCATTTTACCTAATTTAAGCTTAAATGTTAAGAATTAAATCTTGCCATTATGCAAAAAAGACCAGACCAAACTTAGCAGAAACATCTAGAGATATTGGGAATCGGGATCTATGAAAGGATTCTCAAACTTGATCTGTAGCTTAACCCCGTTAAGAAATAACACCATTGAAAAAAGAGTTACATGAGACTAAATAAAGTCCAAAAAAATGATAGATGGAATCAAATTTTATAGGGTTTCATGCCCCTGAAGACAGGAAATCAAAGCAAACTTGAAATAGATGATGCCATAGTGCGATGTCTAAATAATTCTATCATTAAGCTATCGCTCATGTAACTTTGTCCATTCATTTTCAAATGAGTGAATTATATTCTGATATATAAAGAGCACTTGTAAGAATCAAAAAGTACCATATCTCCTAGTCAGTGAAGGACTAAGGATTTTTCTTGCTAGTGTGAACCAGCTGATCAATACAACCCCCCCATCTTACCAACCAAAGCCCCCATAAAAAAGGAAATGAAAATAGAATAACAAGAGATTATTATTCATAAAGAACACTGAGTATCAAGAGGCTTGAGTTCCAATGAAGTCTTCATTACCTCCTTGGACAAAAGAAACATTACAACTTGGTAACAAAGAAGAATAGAATGCGGAGTTCTTTCATGAATAGGGTCTCTTCGGCATCGAAGATGGATCCCAAAAATTGATGAAGCAGGATTTTCCTATAAAAAGGATATTTTTGGAAGGTTTCAAGGTTCTGACTTATTTTATCATTCCCAAATAGCATCCCTAATTTGAAGGGATGTTCCATCCGAAGATAAATTTTTTTTTTTCCATTATTTACAATGTTTTGTTTGGTACAATGTTTTTGGAGCATGTTATATTGGCTTTGCCACCAGGAAAAAAAATACTGTAAAGCCTACAAGGCATGATCACTATAAATGATGGTACCAACTTCTAGGCTAAAAAAAATATGTTCTTGTAATAATCTATGATTGGCCTTATCTCCAATCTAGGTATGATATGATACCACTTATAATATTTGGAGAGAACATTTATGGTGATTACATACATCAATCATTCACTATAAATTACCAAATAAAAAATACGGTTAAAGTGAATGGAAAAAGGACATTAAAAAAATCTGAAAATTTTGGGAATACCGTTCATCCATATTTGATTTATAAAATTAGGAGTCTTGTTTAGAAAAGGAAAAACGTTGCTTTTGAAAATATTCAATTTGAGTATTCAATCATCACCCAACTTTAAAGTAGGGCTTATAATCTTGCCTTATGAAAAAAATTTAAACGCTATGTCAATGAGATATAGAACCAAAACACATGTCAAAATAAAGATAAAGTTCTATACCAAGTTGGTTTAATATAACTAGTCCATTTGAATTTACAACCTTTATGGAAAACATTGATTGTCAACAATAGAAAGCCATTTTTTATCGGGGGCTCAAAAAAGGTCGGATGACAAGAACCATATAAAAAGAAATGTTTGTTTCCATTCTTGTTCTTGCCTTTATGCAGCACTTTATCCATCATGTTTCTTCATCTTTGATAATAATGTACCCAAAAAAATTTAAGTTAAAACTTAAAGAAATCAAAGTTTTAGGCAGGTAAAATAAAGACACCAGCGTTCAATATTTTCAAAACAATTTTAGATGATCAAAAATTATCATACTCTTGTTGTAGGAACTAATATATCATCAAAATAAAACCGCCAAACAAAAGTCCTAATGTTTGGTAATTCATGAATTCAAAAAAGTACAGATATTAGGGGGATGGATTAAAAAACAAGCTTTCATAAAAACTTCAGAGGTAATCAATCTATCCACCATGCTCAATGAACTTTAAATGACAATCTATAAAATCAATTTTGAGCAAGTAAAGTAGAAGGATACAAAGATGAAAAGTAAATTTAAACAGATATGAGCTAAGAGCCATAGTCAATTAATGTTTTCTACTAAAGTGACTGTCCACATATTGCTTTCCAAGAATTCTTGTTTCATCCTTTCACCAAAAGGTTTCCTTAAAGGAATGGAGATCTTCAAATAATTTTAACCCACCAGGGCAAAAAAGGTCCATTGAAGTTTTTCTAGGGGGGACTCATAAAAAGGAGGTGAACATTAGCAAAAAAAGCCCAAGAATAAGATCAGACTTATTGATATTGAGCCTCATAAAGTACATTTTTTGAGAATGGGGGGATATTTAACCATATTGGATTCACCACTAGAATCAAAGGAAATCACTTTGTCCCTCCTTCATCCTCAGTCCGTCAGGAATGTCTCCAAAAGCCAGGATATAACCATCTTTTTTCTTACACATTCTGCATTCTTTTTACATTATCTTCAATTTCAAAGATGCAAGAGGGGAGGGCATCCAAAAATTAGTGCCGTATGGTAAAGAACCTATTCAAGCCCGATTGAAAAACATCTTATGTTTTAATATTTCTAACATAAATTAACGATACTATTTACTAAATGGAGGGGATATTTTTGAAGGCATATTATAAAGAGCATACTTTTCAA
The DNA here is from genome assembly GCA_900464855.2 of Musa schizocarpa. NCBI lineage: Eukaryota > Viridiplantae > Streptophyta > Magnoliopsida > Zingiberales > Musaceae > Musa > Musa schizocarpa. The sequence goes on from UBIG03000043.1 coordinate 31,452, forward strand.
AGACTTCAACGGTAATCAAAACCCAACCTAAATGGTCTTAACGACAAACCCTTAAAGAAACCATTCTATTACATCACGGCAAGCTCGAGGATGTTGAGGATCTTGCTTGGGGTTCAATGACTTCATTGGCAAACTTCGAGAACTTCGATGAACCTTCAGGTGAACTTTGAAAACCGCCGGCAAGCTCTACTTGTTCTCGGCGATTCGGCTGACACTCAACGAATCTTCCGGACTTTCATCGAACTTCGAACTCCCAGCGATCCCATCACACTTGTCTTCGACACTTTGTTTCACTTTAAGTCTTCGCCGTCATAAGTAGTTAATCACTGCATACATAAATAAAACTCTGCCGATCTAGACAATTATTACAATGCGAATTGACATTGATTGCAGGCACATCATTGGTGATTACTTCATTCGATTAACCGACACATCATCCTCTCTTGCTGACTTGTTTGCCAATCGGTGGTTGACCTCGTAACCCGATATCGCTTGGTACAACTCGCTCTTCTTACCCGATGGCGTCGCGAAGCCTTACCGCCCGGTGTCGACCAGAACCCCGGCTCCAACATCCATTATCGACGTGATCTCCTCAATGCAATGTAAATTCCTCCAGCGTCAATTATCTAATCATTCGATAGTAGACCTCATCCTTTCAACCTTGTTAATCATAAAACACAATCAATTAGTTTCATCATCAAAATCAAGATTCAACAATCTCCCCTGTTTGATGATGACAACTAATGATGACTATAGTTAACCAACTCCCGGGTTTAATCAAACTCCCCTATCAATAATACCATTGATAGAATACTTGGATTATCCAAATCAAGCAACATTCATCACATATTATGAGAATAATTTAAACCATTATGCAAACATATAAAATATTCAATTCAATGGCAAGAAGTCATCAATCTACTTCTCCCCTATGTTATCAACAAAAAAAAGTTGCATCATAACTAGTTTAAAAGATATACAAAGTTTTACAACACATAAGCTATTAAACAAGATATTCAACATATAATCATGGCAAGATTTTAAAAGATGTCCAAACAGCAAACAACACTTGCTTCTTGTGCAAGTTTGTACTTTATTTCCTTGTAAAAGATATAGGCAAGATAGCAATTTTTCATTCACTTCTTGAGATGTGGGAGTGCAGCTTTCTTTGCTTCCTTTGTGATATGCAAGCAACCACTTTAAATATGCAAGCTAAATTTTCATTACAATATGCAAATATAGAAGCATAACAAATTGTAGGAAAGCAATTTTTTTCTAAACCTTGCATTTTGCTTTTTTTGAGATAACACTTCTTTAGCTTCTCTTTAAATTACAAGATTACAATCGATGCTCCCCTTTGTCATTGACAAAATAAGTTGATAATCTGAAATAGTCTTTTCCATCAATGCTTTGATCATGACAAAATAACAAATATACAATGAATTTTTTAACATATTAAGCCATGAATTCAAGGGGAGTCAAAAAATCATGATATGAGGGAAAAAAGATGATAAGCAAGCAATCAATAATGATAAGTAAATTAACATACTTCGTCATGACTGAAAACTTCTTTTAATTCCTCTTTTTTTGTAACTAAGTTTAGCCTTTGCAAGCTATCAACTTTTTATTTACAATGAGCTAGAAATTTTTGTAAATTTTACAACGTTTTTTAACCATGCAAAAAAAAAACTTATGAGTTTAAAAAAATATATAACTTTGCAATTTCTTTCTTCTCATTTTTTGAGAAGTGGAAGTTTATCTTTGCAATTTTTTAGCTAGCTATGTTTGTCCTTTCTCTTGTGATATCAAGCTAGTATGCTAACTCCCCCTTTGTCATTATCAAAAAAGAAGGGGAGGGCTCAATGGCTAAAAATTTCAATTATTATACAAGCCATATAAAGAAATCATGCCATGAATGATATAATATCAAAGAAAAGTAAAAAAGAACATGATTCATTTGGTAATAGATAGCAAGGCCACTTGATTCATACATTCAAGCTATAATTACTCATCATGTGTAATTTCAAAAAAATGTAAAGGGTTGTCAGCTATGAGTTAAAAACATTCATTCTCAAGCTAGGATAAAAAAAAGAGTAAATCAATGATTGATCATATCATGTCATAAATTCAAAAAAACATATAAAGTTATCAAGATCATGAATTCATAAGGATTCAAATATTGAGTTCGAGAAATCAAAATCATGATTCACAAATATTTTCTTTAGCATCACTTTTTAATTCATGATAAAGGGTATACAACCAAGTATCATGATGTATAAAACATATCATTCTCATAGATCAAGTCATGATTCATTAATTTATCATAAGGTAAATTTCTTTTATATCAATTTTTAACTACCACATAAGGCATACAAGCCAAAAAGTATTGTCATTTCTATATCATGAAAGATATGATGTCAAGGCTCATGATTTATTTGATAGTAAAAGCAACAACGATTTATGCATGATAGATCTAAATTCATCATGAATCATAAAATAATTTCAAGTATCTTCCCGATATATCAAGACTTGAATTGTTTTCCTCTTTAGTAATTGAAAAAAAAAAAAGCGAGGAAAAATATTTCAATTTGCATAAAAAAATCAAGTCAAGAATTTAAGAGATAGTTCATGATTCACAAAAAAAAAAATCTCATTCAAAATAATTTGACAACTTGAAACTCATAATCAAAAAACAAAATCATTTCGAGATTCAAAAAATGCTAGCAATTTGCATTAATCATGACAAGTGATACATCAAAAAAAGTCTACATCAATATTTCAATCATCAAGTCATAGCATATAAAAAGTGGTATTGACATATGAGAGAAAAAAAAAAAATTACACATGTAATGTTTTCAACATTCCAAACACATTTTCTCAAGTTGAGTATCAAAGTCAAAGAAAATAACATATAATTCATTTGGATTTCTCTTCCAATAACATGGGAGAATCATAGTATAAAGTAAGAGGTCTTGAAAAATTCAAGTTATCAAATCTCAATATAAATAAAACTTATTTTAGTTTAATTTATCAACTCATAATCAATTCATCAAAATCACTTTTATAATTTATAAAATTCTTAAGATATTATGAAATCATTAATCTCAATAGATGGAAAAGTATTACATGATTCTTTTAACACATTATCAAAAATCACATTCAAAGAAATTTACAAGATTCACAATATTAACTAGATGAATTCATCACTTGTCTTTTATGAAAAATAAAAAAAAACTTTAGAGATAGACAAATTTTCAAAGAGTCATGTATTTTCTTTTTTATGATTTTTTATTATCTAAACATGCCTTTGTCTTTATATGCCAAATCAAAATATTCAAAACCAAGACAAACTTCATTATAAAAATCATCAAGACAAAAATATAACACATTATGAGATTCAATTTATCATGATAATGTGTTTCATTTTTAAGTTGTTTATTTCAAACAAATTATACTCATGTTTCAAAAAAATGATATCAAATTTTAAAACCAAAACATGAGTTTGTCATCAAAGATATAACAACTTTAAATTCTCATGATAATATAAATCATTAAGCATGACAACAAATTTTTTAATATTTTCATTTCATCATTATCAATGATGATTTCATAAAGGTATATTCAAATATTTATGTTTTACCATCATTGTATAAATTCAAAATATAAGTTTGTCATTAAATCCATTAAGACAAAACATATCAAACATCAAAAACATCATGATAGTATAATTTCTCATTTTTTATGTATTTCATTTTTAAAATTGTTTTCATTTGAGCATGCTCTCGTTTTCATGGAAAGACCATGCATCATTTTTAAAACCAAAAGCATCATCAAAAATCATTTTAATTCTTTCTTTTTCATTTGTTATAACAAAATAATCAATTCTCAAATTTTTCTAAAATCATGCATCATTTTTTATAAATGTGAAAAATAATTTTCATCATAAAAACCATCAATTCAAATATACATTTTTTTAAAATATGGGTTTTTAATTTTCATCATTTCAATTCCTCATTAAGCATGATATAAAAATTTAAAAAACATCATGCATAATGTTAAAACAAACGATAAATATAAAACATCAAGATATACATGCATGTGAATTAAACGTTTTAAAATGGGCAATTATCACAAATCATGCATTAATTTTGTTGCATCAATCTTGTTCATAAAACATTCATGGAAAGCATTCAATGCTTTCAAGTGATTAACATACATGATATGTATTAAGTTTAATGAAATCTAAATTTCAAACAAGCCATGCATGGAATTTAGCTTTATAATTTAAGTAATTATCATTTTTAACTTTTTAACTTTTTCCTAAAGGGAAAAAACATAATATAATTTTGAAAATAATTTTTTTATTTCCTACTTTCCCAAATTAAGCCTCATGAAAAACATCATGTAATTTCAAAATAATTCATAGGGGTTAAGTTACTTACCTTGTGGTGAATCAAGTCAAAGCACATTTCACCTCTTCGTCATTTGATTCTTCTTTTGCACTTCTTCTTCATCATTAGCCTCTTCCTCGTTCCAAGTTCATTGTTTAATTTAGATTTTTTTTATTTCATGAACTTATTAATATTGTGTTAAAAGTTCAAAATTCTCTCCGTGTCCTCATCACTTATGTCATCACTCCAGTGGCATTTAATTTGTACTTCAAAACCTTCTTGTTCTTTAGAAGGTGGTTCAAATGTTCATCATGTTCAATATGTTCTAAACTTATTTCATATGTCATTAAGGATCAATGAGTTCTTCAATAAAATAATCATTTAAATTTTTAGTTTTCTTGTATCATTGTTATTTTGGGATCCCACCTTTTTGGAAGGGATCTTAGATCTTATTAGTGAGTTCAAAATTAAAAAATATTTACCAAGAGCTTTTAGACTATTAATATCGGTTGAAATAAGGTGTACATGTCGCCGATAATCTCGTTTGGTTTCATTAGAAAAAATCTCAAAAATCTTTGCAATAAAGGTTTACTTTTGAGTCTTTGACTCTACTAGTTCCCTAGTGCATGATTTCAAGTATCGCCAAATTTCAAAAGCGTTTTTATATAGAAATTGATTGAACTCATTTTTTTGTCTAAAAGAGGCAAAATAAGGCATTTATAGCCTTTACATTCAAAAAAAAAAAACCTTTTCTCTAAATCGACCATTCGTTCGTCGGTTTAGAGAAGTTAACTTATTTTCTACACCATCTTCCCTGCACATCTCCCCATCACTTTGATATATTGTAGGAATGGCGGATCATAATTTGCTAATCCTTATCATAGAAGTCTTGGCTAGTGCCTCCTTCTTCAAATCCTCAAAGGTTTAATCCTTAAAGGCGACCACATCTCGCTTCTAAACACCCGCTTTTGGATCCCAAAAGCGTAACCAAATTGATCATGTGAGTAGCTAAAAAAATATATTCTTTTATCTTACCATCTACCGTCTAATGCTCCAACATTTTTGTCCTTAAAGGACCACATACATCTGTATAAACACGGTCCAAGGCATACATTTTTCTAGATAAAGCGGGACTAGCAAAAAACTCTGTGTTGTTTACTAGCTAAACAATCAATACAAGGGTTCAAAGCGTGTACCTCTAAGGTTGAGCAATACCTCTTTCTTGAAAAGAGCTTGCAGTCTCTTGGAGATTAAATTGACCTTAAGACAAAAAAAAACCCTTATAGCTAAAATTCCTCTAGCGTCAATTGTCTAATCTTGATCGATAGTAGACTGCGTCACTCAAAACGTAGTTAGATCACAAATCCAATCAATTAGTTTCATCATCAAAATCGAGATTCAACATGACTTGCAATAATCATTAAACAATCTCAGTATACTCACTACCATTATCTAATCTTATGTATTTCGGTTGCCTTCCTATCTCCCTTTCAACTCTAGTATGAAACTCTTTGAAGACATCAATAACCTAATCCTTGGTCTTCAAATTATAGGCCCAAACTTTACGAAAAAAGTCATCATAAAAGTAATAAAATAAAATTGCACCAACCGATGCTGAACATTAATAGAACCATTAGGGGTTTTGTCCTCAAAGACTACATACATCTATATATAAACACGATTCCAAGGTATGTATTTTTCTAGACAAAGCAGGGACTAGCAAAAAAACTACGTGTTGTTTACCGAGCAAAACAATCCAATACAAGGGGTTCAAGCATTATACCTCTAAGTCAGGGCAATACCTCTTTATTGGAAAGAGCTTGCAGGTCCTTCTAAGCTCATGTGTCCCAATACTTTATGCCACAACTCCATCTTTGAAATCTTTCTCTGTAGCATTTAGTTGCTTACCACAAGTTTTGGCCTACAACCTGTACAAAGTGTGACATTTCTTTCCATTAGCTATAATAAGAGAACCCTTACTAAGTTTCCATTGTCTCTCGTGAAACCTGTTGCTATCATAATCTTCATCATCTAGTCTTCCAACTGAGATTAAATTCAACCTTAAAGTCAACCACATGCCTCACATCCTTAAGCACTAACTTGCTGGCCAAGGTTGGTCTTTATGTGGATGTTACCCATGCTAATGATGTGCGCTATACTATGGTTGCCTATCTTGACAACACCAATGATTTTTTTTAGGACACGTAGGTAGTAAAGAACTCCTTCTATAGTGTAGCATGATAAGAAGCTCACATTGTCGATTATCTACTTTCGAGAGATCGACACACATAAGAAAAAAATATCATCGAAGGGGACAAAATCAAATAATCACCAACCTCCATTGTAGCTATGGTATTCTTTTGACTTTATAGACTCCACTTCTTTTTCCTTTTCTTGCTCTTCTTAGATTGCTTACATTGATTCTTATAATGTCCTTTCTCACTTTGCCAGTTATAACAAACAATATCTTTCTTTGATCTTGACTTACTTCTACCTATGTGTGAACGCTTCTATCTTTAGACTTTGACCTTTCTCGTTCTCCGAGATAAGTGCATGTAAATCAATCGAGATCTTTGTTGAGTTCTTTCTTCTCAACTCCTCATTCAACAAGCGCTTGTTATTTGACTCATGGTAAAAATGCCGGCCGCAAGTGCAGGGGGGGAAACCACTAGTGTCTCCTTGTTGAATCTTGGTTTTGTTTTGATGAAGTCAATTGATGGTTATTTATCTAATCTATTTTTTGAGATAAGTGATAGGGATTAACTATGATAGAGCAAGTGCAGGGTCAATTGCTAGAAGTTCAAGAGTCCAAAGGATCGATCATGGGGAAGTAGGCCGAGCTAATGGAGATGAATGGAGACCGAAGGTTTCGAAGTTTTAGGAAAGATGGTCGGTTCGTGGAGATCACCGAGGACATTTGGAAGGCCAAAGACTCCTTGAACTCGCCATAAAAACGGGGAGCACGGTGGGAGTCCGTGGAAGGAATCCCAGGAGTGTCGAAGTTTGCGGAAAGATGGAAAGCTCGGAAGATAACTTGATGGTGTGGGTTTAATTTGGATTTAAAAGTTCATAGTTAGCACTTAATTAGGGTATAGACTAGGTGTTAATCTTTCTCTAGACCTTTGGGTCAATTAGGTTTTTATTAGGGCGTATTGGGCCAAAGGTTGAGCCCATACAATTTCTCGGCAAGGCAGCAGGTACCCATGGGACTAGCGAAGAGATGCTTGTTGATCATGGGTCGGTAGCATCGCCCGCCGGTGGTGGTACCGCTTGATAGGTGGTAAACAACCACAGGTCGTGGTAAACCCATGGCTCTGGCGATGGTCTGGCCGACCACCGACACTTGCCAAGGTGTGTGAGCGATGTCACTCTGGTGCGATGATAGTAAAGCCCTCTTCGTTGAAATTTCAGGATGAGGCCCTCTTTGGCGGGATTTTTGAATCCCAAAATCTCTATAAATACCCTTTACTTCTAGGCGGTTGGGGTATCTCTTTTGCAATGTTAGAATTGAGTCTAGCTATAGCAAATTCTTGCTTTCAATTGCTCAAGTATTCACCTCCTTTCTTCTCCTTGTAAAAAAAATTTTTTTGTAAAGTGAGGAACCTTTGGTAAAGGCGTAAAGGGGTGTTTGGTCCTTCCCCTTCAAAGATTTGGTAGTGGAAGTTAGGAGCCTCATGGAGGAAGGAGGCTTCAAGAGTGGGCGTGGGTCATTTGACGAACCCACTATACATACTGCATACATTTGTGTAGTGTTTAAATTTTGTTTAAGTAAATTTTTTTTATCGCAAAATTGATGAAATTCTTCTCCTACTTCGACTTTATTCACCTGAATAACTTCAATTAAAGTCTCTTTAGTTATATCAAGTTTCTATATGAATCTCTAGGAGTCGACTTTTAAAAGGTCAAGTTTTAATCATTACACTAATTCACCCCCCCCTCTTAGTGTTAGGGATCGGCTGACACTAAGAGGGGTGAATTAGTGCGGCGAGATAAAATGATAGATTTTTCAGCAATTTTAAATCAAGCTTGAAAACTTCAGACGATGAAAAGCAACGTTTAGTTTTTTGAAAGATTTGATTAGCGTTGGGTCTTTTAAAGCATGCGAAGATAAAAAAAGGAAGTGGAGCAAGTAAAGTAAAGGCTTTGCAGCAAAGTAAAGCAATTTAAACACTCACACAATCAAGGCGTGGCGATGTATAGTGGTTGGGTTAAAATGACCTACATCACTTCGAAACATTCTCGATGAGGCTCCTTCTTCCACTATCAAATCCTTTGAAGGGGAAGGATCAAATACTGCCTAGCCAGCACAAGTGGTTCACACTCTTACAAGATTTCTCAAGGAGAAGAAGGAGGTGAACACTGCTAAGAACAAGACTTTTCAAGACTTTTCAAAAGCTTCAAAACCAAGATTCTAACTCGGGGTTCTATTTTTCAGTTGAAAAGGAAGGAATATTTATAAGCCTTAAAGTGATTCAAATTTGAGCCCAACTTGAGCAAAAAAAATTTGAATCTTTTGAGTTTTTACAGGTCTTTGTCGATCTTGGCGGACTAACACACCCTAGGCGGTTCTACGCCCCGTGATGTGATCTACCCGCTTGACTTTCCACCTGACGGAGCACGGCCCTACCCGTGACCGGTAGTTGCTTTGGCTTCGACTGCTAGGAGGCGGTGCTACCGCCTACTTCGATCTGGGCTTCTGATGGCGGCTATAGTGCCATGCTACGTTAGCATGCGGTAGCATCGTTAGTCTTTATTTGGGCCAAAAAACTTTGGCCCAAACTAAGGCAATATTTTATTTAGGGTTAAAGGATTAACCCTAATCGCTTAAATTAATGTGCTAACTACAAAATTAAAGACATTCTAAGCTATTACAAAGTCATAAAGTCAAGTCTTCTTCCGGCGGTCTTACGATGATCCTAGGAAACCATCTGCGGACTCGTGCTTCCTGGAACTCCACGATGATCTTGGCGGGTTCCCAACTTCTTTGGCAACTCGATCTTTCAGCAACTCAGCGAACTTGAAGGCGAACCTCGGTGAACTTCGAAAACCCTTGACAAGCTCCTACTTGTTCTCGGCCAATTCCACGGCACTCCCCAATGAATCTTGAGGACTTCCGCCGAACTTTTCGAACTCCCAATGATCCATCGCACTTGACCCGACCCTTTGTTTGGCTTCGTCTTTATCTTATCGTAGTTGCTCACGCACATAAGCAACAAACACTCTGCTGATCTGGCAGTTATTACAATGCAATTGACATTAGGTTGCGTACGTCATTGCAATTACGGCCGTCCGATCGCCGACACATCATCCTTTCTTGCGTCCAGTTGCCTTATTCGGTGATTGACCTCCGCCAATCCGTATCTTGGCGCAACATGCTCTTCTTGGCCCGATGCGGAAGGCGTGCGAAAGCCTCCTGGCAGATGGTCGGTGAACCTCGGCCGACACCCAATATCGGCGTGATCACCTCGGTGCAACATCAATTCCTCCGGTATCAACTATCTAATCATTCGATAGTAGACACAAGTAACTCAACATGTGGTTAAACAACAAAAAAAACACTCAATTAGTTTCATCATCAAAATCCGAGATTCAACACTTTAGTGTCGCTCGAACTTAGATAATTGGTATGAGGCGAGGTTCACTCTCATATTTGGTTTAAAACCCAAGAGGGATGGCCTTTTCGGGCATGCAAGAGGGTTACTCCATTACACGCCCACCTATGTTTAACGGGATTGACATCATTATTAGAACTTCGTATAAGGATCTTTTCTTATTTCTTTGGATTTTGAGCTTTGGAATATCGTCAAAAATGGTTTTCAAAAAATCTTCTCTTTCGAGAGTGAATGGAATGAATGGGAGAAGAAGGTTTTTGCTTTAAATGCCAAGGCTATGGAATCATTTTGTTTTATGTTGACAAAAAAAAGAATTTAATCGTATCAATTTGTGAATGGGCTTTTTTGATATTTGTGAAATCTTAAGATCACTCATGAAGGCACTAGCAGGAGTGAAAGAGTCAAAATCAGCATTCTTGTGCATTCTTATGAGCTTTTTTGAATAAAACCAAAGTGAATCCATTGGAGACATATACACACCACCTGATGTCATCAATGGACTCAAGCATTGGTAAAGATTTTCTAATTTTGAACTAGTAACAAAAATTTTTAAGATCCCTTCAGAAAGAGTTGGGATCCAAAAGGTTATGACCATTCAAGAGCCAAGGACCTTAAAACTTTTCCCTATCGAAGAACTCATAGGGTCTTTAATGACCTATGAAATAACATGTCATGCTCATGATGAGCTAGAAACCCTTTCCAAAGAATAGGAAGGATATGGCATTAAGAACTCAAAGAAGACCACTTAAAAGGAACATCAAGTGATGAGGGACTTTGATGAAGACATTGCACTCTTAACTAGAAAATTTAAAAAAATTCATTAAAAAAAAGGTAAATTTAAAAATAATTCAAAACAAACTTGAACCAAAAAAGGGACCAAGTCATATGTTCTTGAACACAAGAAGCCGTGGCACTTAAAAAATGAATGCCCCAAGCCAAGAAGAAGCAACCAAAGAAGAAGAAGGCTTTGAAGGCTACATGGATGATTCAGTGACTAGAGGATGAAGAAGCAAGCATTAAAGAGGAGGCCAACTTGCTCTAATGGCTTTGGGAGAAGAGGTAAGTGAGTTATTTAATGAAGATTTATCTTCCGATGAACTTTTTAATTGCTTTTCATGAATTATTTAATGAATGTAGAACTGTTAGTAAAAAGTTCATTTCTTAAAAAAAAGAACATGCTTTATTGCAAGATAAGTTTGATAGTCTTGAGCATCCTTCTTTTACACTCCTATGCTCTAAGTGTAATCACTTAAAAGCAATAAAAATGAAAACTTGCTACTTAAAGAGACCTTAAACAAGTTTAAGGATGGTAGTAAGGACTTAGACATGATCCTTACTAACAAAGGGACATGTTAGAAATAGATGTGGAATTGGATTTGGAGTGGATCTCACGAACTCCTACCACCTTCATTAAAGGACCAACATTACATGTATCCTCTCATTTAAAATGCAATTTTTGTTTGCAAATCCTGGATATGTTGTTTACAAATATCTATATAGGAAAATTAGTCCAAATAAATTAGTATGGGTTCCTAAAAGGATCAATTAGAACTCTATGCTAAATGACAAATTTAGTAAATCAATTTTTTGAGGCACCCAAAATCGTAAAATGGTATCTAAAAAACCATCCTTTCTTAATAACAAAAATTCACCATCACAAGCTAGGAGCAAGAGATGACACCTTGATAGTGGATGCTCAAGGCACATGACCCGGAGATCCATCTCAATTCTCTATGCTCACTAGCAAAGAAAAAGGGTATGTCACATTAGGAGACAACAACAAGGGTAAAATTATTGGCAAAGGGAACCATAGGTAACAAATCAACTTTTTAATTGATAATGTGTTATTGGTAGATGGTTTAAAACATAATCTTTTGAGTGTTAGTCAATTATGTGATAAGGGATATATTGTGAGATTTGAATCTAATGCTTGCATCATTGAAAACCACACAACAATACATCTATGATGCACTAAAATAAAATAATATTTACACCATCAACATTGATGATCTTAGTAGTGAAAATATTTTTTCAGTTTTGAATGATGATCTTGGCTTTGGAATAGAGATTAGGTCATGCTAGCATGAAGCTAATCAATCAAATCACATCCAAAGCACTTGTAAGAGGCATTCCCAAATGTTAAGTTCATTAAAGATAAAGTATGTGATGCTTGTCAACTAGGAAAACAAATTAAAACTAGCTTCAAGCCAAAAAAATCAAATAAGTACCTCTAGACCATTACAATTGATCCATATGGATTTATTTGGACCAATTGACACAACAAGCCTAGGAGGTAGCAAATATGCCTTTGTAATTGTAGATGACTATAGTAGATACACTTGGACCTATTTCTTGGCTCACAAAAGTGATTATTTTAAATGTTTCTCTAAATTTTGTAAACTTACTCAAAATGAAAAGGGTTTCATGATTTCATCCATTCAAAGTGATCACAATGGTGAATTCCAAAACCATGACTTTCAAAATTTTTTTTGTGAATCAAATGGGTATAACCACAACTTCTCTACTCCAAGAAATCCTCAACAAAATGGAGTAGAAAGAAAGAAAGAATAGAAATTTATAAGAAAATGACAAGAATCATATTAAATGAACATAGTTTACCCAAATATTTTGGGTCAAGCCATTAATATGGCTTGCTATATCATGAATAGGGTTTTAGTAAGACCATCTCTATCCAAGACTCCTTATGAATTATGGAATAACAAAAAACCTAATGTTTCTTACTTTAAAGTTTTTTGGTTGCAAATGCTTTATTTTAAATGAAAAGGATGTTTTAGGAAAATTTGATGCTAAATGGATGAAGGCATCTTTCTTGGTTACTCTTCTGTTTCTAAAGCTTTTTATATTTTTTAACAAAAGAACATTAGTTATAGAAGAGTCTATTCATGTAGTTTTTAATGAAATTTCTAAATTTAAGAAAAAAGATTTTTTGATGATGATTTTGGTTTTGATGGTTTAAATTTAAATGAACCCTCTCCTCAAAATACAACTTGGATGCATCTTCTTCCCAAATTTCTTTACCTAAGGAATGGAAGTATGTAGATGCCCATCCCAAGGAGTTAATTATAGGAGACACATCGAAAGGGGTTCAAAACTCATTCTTCTTTTAAAAATTTTTTGTGCTCATGCCACTTTTCTTTTCAAATTGAACCTAAGTGCATTGATGATATCTTGAAAGATAATTCTTGGGTTATCATAATGCAAGAAGAATTGAATCAATTTGAAAGGAATGAGGTATGGAAGCTTGTTCTAGACTAGTGACCATTTAGTTATTGGTACTAAATGGGTCTTTAGAAACAAGCAAGATGAATATGGCATCGTGGTTAGAAACAAGGCTAGACTAGTGGCCAAAGGTTTCAACCAAAGAAGAAGGTATCGATTATGAAGAGACTTTCGGCTCTTGTGGCAAGATTAGAAGCCATTAGGATGCTCCTTGCCTATGCTAGTAGTAATAATTTTAAGCTTTTTTCAAATGGATGTCAAAAGTGTTTTTTTTAAATGGCTTTATTTTTGAAGAAGTTGTATGTTGAACAACCACCCCCGGATTTGAAAACTCTCTTCTTCCCAATCATGTGTTTAAATTAACTAAGTTCTCTATGGATTAAAACAAGCCCCTAGGGCTTGGTATGAGAGGCTTAGTTTTTCTTAATTTTCAAATAATTTTACTAAAGGCAAGGTTGATACTACATTATTTATCAAATATTTAAAAAAAATAATTTTTTTTATTGTTCAAATTTATGTTGATGATATTATTTTTGGTTCTTTGAATGAATCACTATGTGAATCATTTGCTAAGTGTATGAGTCATGAATTTGAATGAGTTTAATGGGAGAATTAACCTTCTTTTTAGGATTACAAGTTAAACAACTTAGTGATGGTATATTTCTTAATCAAACAAAGTATACATTAGAATTGTTAAAATGATTTAACATGGATGGTTCAAAGCCATCAACACTCCAATGAGTACTTCCACCAAGTTAGACTTGGATGAAAATGGAGAAAATTTTGATCAAAAAAATATATGGGGAAATGATAGGTAGCTTACTTTACCTCACCGTAACAAGACTAGATATCATGTTTAGTGTAGGTTTATGTGCAAGATTCCAAGTTAATCCTAAGTTATCTCACCTTAAAGGCATTTAAAAGAATCCTTAGGTATCTTAAAGGAACTCCTAATCTAGGATTATGGTATCCAAAATCTGGATAACTTTGATTTAAAAGCCTATGCGGATGCGATTTTTTTGGTGGATGTAGAATAGATAAAAAGAGCACATCCTAACATGCCAATTTTTTAGGATATGCACTTGTTTCTTAGACTTCAAGAAACAAAATTCGACACTATATATGGCTGGCTTAGAATACATGTGCGCAAGTGCATATTGTGTGCACAAGTTGTTTTGGATGAAAAAACTTTAGAAGACTATGGAATTTATTTAAAGAATATTCCATAAAATGTGATAATACAAGTGCTATTTGTCTAACCAAAAATCCAATTCAACACTCAAGAATTAAGCATATTGACATTAGGCATCACTTTATATCGAGATCATGTCAATAATAATAATGTCATTCTAGAATTTATTGATACAAAACACCAATTAGCGGACATCTTCACAAAACCCCTAAATGAAGAATAATTTGACTTCATTAGAAGAGAATTAGGCATGCTAAATTGTTCTAATACATGATGTTGTATGTTTTTTTTCCAAAATTTTTCAACTTTGATTTTGATTGTATCATCTTAATATTTCTTCATTTTTTAATGACATTTTACAATATCATCTTTGGCATTTTGATGAAAAAGCTCTCAATTTTATCTTCCTATTTTTGATTCTCCTCTTCAATTGATAAATTTTTTTTGTCATGACTTTTGATGAAATGATTAAATTTTCAGTTTTGATAGTTTCACATTGATATTATATTTTGCATTTTTTGATGACATCTTTTATATCATGGAGCTCACATTTTTTATCTTTTCGATCATAATCTTGATGAAAGCTATCATGATGTTGTTTTCCTTTTCTTTAAATAGTGGATACTAATGATGTAAAAAAATTTTTATACCCTCCTTTAAGTATGACTAAAGATATTTCATGACTTGCATTTTATATGAAGCTTAACATATGCATAAATTAATGTCATGAATTGTAAAAAATTAAGTTCTTAAATATTCATTTTTTTATTTTTTATTCTTGTGCTAATCGGCATGATTCAAGGTTTTATGACTTCCTCCTCATGAATCACCTACAAGAATGCCATGTTAATTTTTTTTTTTCAAATTTTTGATATTGATATATTTCATTTGGTTGAAGTTTTATGAATTTTGACATCTCATTCTCATGAAGTTTACCTTAAAATATGAAATCTTTGATGAATGACTTTAATGATCTATTTTTTTCATAATTCTATGAATTCTCAATCAAAAAATGAGTCTTTAAATTTTTTCATGTATGAATTTTTCATGAGCATTTTGAAACTCTAATGTTTTTTTTAGATCTCATGAACATGAATAAAAAATGATCCAAACATTTTTTCAAATTTATCCAAGGATGACATATTTTGCATTATGTTCAACTCATTTATCATATGCTTAATAATTGACCACTCATTTTTTTTTTGTGGTATGATACCTTGTGGTGGCTACTTCACCTTTTTTTGTTGATGACAAAGGGGAGAAAAGAATGTGTAAATTGATGATATGATAAAAATAACTTGATAAAATGTCTTAATGCATAGTATTAAGAAGATTGAATTCAAGTGTTTTTGAGATTGATATCATATCATAAAATTTAAAAATTAGGTTCTTTTATTGATATGATAAGCTAATATTTTATTTGATATCATGCCTTGATTTTATGCACTTCATTGATATCATTTTGATCCTTGTGGTAATTCAATTTATGATTAGTTTCTTGTCAAAATGATGAATGTCTATCATTTGACTAGAAAATGCATATCATGCCATGACATTGTGAAAAATATGAAGTTTCATATTTATGGATGAAAAATCATGCTTGTTAAGCATGACGGTAAGTTTAATGAATGAAACTTATTGGGTTTGGGATGAATTCAAGAAGATTGAATTCAAGTATTTTTACCTTTCATAATATGGCATATAGATAGGGGAGTTAAGATTAACTCCATCATCAATTGATTGTCATCATAAAAAAGGGGAGATTGTTGAATCTCGAATTTTGATGATGAAGTCAATTGGTGAATTATTTGTTCAATCCATATTGTCAAGATAAGTGTGTAGGATTAACTATGATGGGATGAAAACATAAAAGTGATTTACCGAGGTCAAGTTCGTTGGGAGTTTGAGAGTTGGGAAGTCCAAGGATCATCGGAAGTGTTGTTAGAACCAACCGAGATAGAATCAGGGACTTCGAAAAGGTTTTAAAGTTCATCGGAAAGATCGTTGGAGGTTCACGGAGATCACCCAATACCGGAAGCTTGCCAAAGACTCGCATTGAACTCACCATAAAACCAAGAGCCTCATTGGGAGTCCACGGAACCTAAAAATCAAGGAGTGTGAAGTCCATAGGAAGTTCCCAGGAAAAGCTCGTAGAAGAAGACTTGAAGAATGTCGGTTTAAATCACTTAGAATTATGTTTCAATTTCATAGTTAATATGTAATTAGGGTAAGGATTAGGAAATAATCTTGTTTAAACCCAAGAGGGGGCCCAATCTTTATTGCCCCTGGGGGGGCTCATTGGGCCAAACAATTTGGTAGCTAAAAAAGCCAGGCCTAGTGGCTAATTAAAAATTTGGCACCTGAATGACTTAGACACTGTCAAGGGTGGCACCCACCGAGCCGTGGTCAAGCACTGCTACCGACAACGACAAAATATGGCATCGCCAAACCAAGAAAACCAAAAATTCAAATTTGAGCCCAAATTTGAATCTTTAGGTCTATAAATACCCCCTCTTTTCAACTGAAAGAGCAACCTTTGAGAGTTAGAAATTGAGCAAAAGCTATAGCAAAGCTTTGTTTTTTGATAACTTAAGTGTTCACCTCCTTCTGCAAAAAAATCTATAAGAGTGTGAACCATTTGTAAGAAGGTTGTAAGAGAGGTATTTGGTCCTTCCCCTTCAAAGTGACTTGTTAGTGGAAGTTGGGAGCCTCATCAAGAAGGCTTGAAAGTGGATGTAGGTCATTTGACCTGAACCACTATATACATCATGGTATTCATTGAATGTGTGAGTGTTTAAATTTTTTGAATCATTTTTTACTTAGCTGTAAAATTATTCGGTTCATATCTTTTACCGAGCTACTTTAACTAAAAACCACTTCAACGTTGAAGGGTAAAAAAAAACCATGGGCAAATCAGAGAAAATCCATTATAGAAATAATGAATGTACAATTCTCGAATCTCTTGCCCAAAACCCAAGCAACAATCACAAAAATAGGCGGGATACAAAGAATCACTTCATTGTGCACAATATCCAAAATCTCCCGAAGCAATCATAGTAAATTCACTATAGATGCAGTCTGAATGAGATGAAACTATTTGGATGAATGAGAATAATTTCTATGTTTTGCTTGACTTCTTTCCTTCTTTTTTCTCTTATTTTTCTGCCCTTTTCTCCTCTCTTTGAATCTCCTTTCTTTGGCTGCTTGGTTTTTTGATTTTGCAGCCACCATTGCCCCCTAATCTAATTGGGGTTTAGGTTAATAGTGGAGCTGTGGGCTGTAGTCAAAAGCCCATATGGTCATTTGGTGGTGCTTGCCCAAATATTAAAACTCCCTTATGATTCTAGCTTGGGGTTGATCTCTATAGGGGATCGACCTCCTTGGGAACTACTTATTCCCTTTCCTTCCTCAAGTTGTTGCTCAAGGTTGCTAAAGATTGATCTTTTCCTTATGAAAGAG
Source organism: Musa schizocarpa (assembly GCA_900464855.2). NCBI lineage: Eukaryota > Viridiplantae > Streptophyta > Magnoliopsida > Zingiberales > Musaceae > Musa > Musa schizocarpa. The sequence goes on from UBIG03000043.1 coordinate 49,346, forward strand.
GGTGAATACATAGTTATTTATAGGGCCACAAGCCCCAACTCCTAATAGGACTCTTACTCAAGACTCCCACTTCTAATCAACTCCTACTAATAGGTAGGACTCCTTCTCTAGTATGACTCCTGCTTCTAATAGGATTCTTTTCCTAATATGATGCCTACTTCTAATATGACTCTTTCTCTAATAGGACTCATACTTACAATAGGACTCCTCTAAAACAACCTAACCTAACCTAGTTGGCATTTTCACCTCTTTAATAGGGAATTCATTGAATAGGATTTACATGAATGCTCTTATCAGTAGGACTCTCATAGCTAGAGTCCCTGAGACCCTAAGTAACAATCATAAAGAGAATATACTTGAGGGATATGAGGATTATATCATAGTGCCTGATATCCAAATTCTCCTCAGTAATTACATAAGCAAGTATCCATTGCCAAACGATTGAACATGAGGTGAGAACATTGCTCGATAATTAGAATAGCTCTCATTTGCCCTCATCTTCTTTCATTTTTTTTCTTCTCTTGTTCTCACCCTCACCACCACATATTGCTAATTTTTTTTTAGTGATTGCTGCTGCCACCTTCTAAGCTATTCTTTCTTTTTGTTTCTTGTCTATGTTAAAAAAAAGGGTTAAATGACTATTATGATGGGTTGTGTGGGTTATTAAGGCCACCATGAGTTGAATTAATTGGCCATGTGCCCAACAACCTCCCCTTTGACCCATAAGGAAGGTTATCTATGGCCTTCTCGATGTGAAGTTATACTTAAGTGTCGTTGGCATATCTCACACCCTTTTTTTAGTAATATTCTTTGTCAACATGTTTGCCCCATTATAATCGTATGAATTTTTAAAGTTACTTCTTGCTTCTCTTGTATATTTTTTGAATCAATGGTATCGATATCTATATACTTTTATTTTAGAATAAAAAAGTTGGGTTCTTACATGGAAATGGATAGTGCTCTAGCTATCATAATGCACTATATAATTTTTTTGTTTCACCCCAATTCTTATAAAAATTCTTTCATCTATAATATTCTTTGTAAACTTCTATAGTAGCAATATATTCTATCTCTATAGTAGAAGGCAATACTTTTTTTACAATTTGGATTACCATGATACAACTCCCTTCAAAAGTGAGTACAAAATATGATATGGACTTATAAGTTTTATTTCTATATCAAATGCGTATTTGTAGATATCAAAAACAGGTAGTCCACCTCCAGTAACTTAAATAAACTTTTGAGCTCCTTGAGATATCTAAAGATTGCCACTACTCGATTGCTCTTTAAGATTTCAAAAAAAAATTTGCTAGCAACACCCACAACATATGTAATATCAATGTTATTACATATCATTGCATACATAAAATCCTCAAAGGTTTGATTGTCATGCCCCATGATTATCACATTAAAAATATTAAGAAATAGTTCTGGATCTAATTTCTTTCATATAGATTGAATTCTTCTTATCTTTTACAGACACCCCAATTATGTAAAATGTTCCTGATCGACTTCTTACCTGGCCAATAACTCAAATGGAGTTGAGGAAATCGAACACTTACTAGGGAACCCTATTCAAGATTGTTTCGAATCTCAGAAAGTTTGATGATGAAACCAATTGAGTGTGATTTGTTGTTTAATCGTGTTTTTGAGTTACGCAGTCTACTATCAATCGTGATTAGACAATTGATGCCGGAGGAATCGACGCTATACGAGGTGATCACGCCAAGATATTGATGTCGAGCCGGAGGTTCGGCCGACCATCGGGAGGGAGGCTTCGCACGCGCCCGCATCGCCAAGAAGAGCGCGCAGTTGCGCCCATGGATATCGAGGTTGTGGAGGTCAACCGCCGATTGAGCAACAAGCCAGAGAGGGCGAGTGACGGCGGGCGATCAAGCTACCAACCAATGATAATGGGGCAACCGAATGTCAATTGCATTGTAATAACTATCTAGATCAAGTAGAGTGTTTGGTGTTTGTTTACGCAGGAGTAACTTTTTAAATGATGAAGACGAAGCGAAATCAAGGGCCAAAGTCAAGCGCGATGGATCGTTGGGAGTTCGAGTGTTTGATGGAAGTCTCAAGATTCATTGGGAGTGCTGCCGAACGGCCGAATCCAGTAGGAGCTTGTCAAGGGTTTTCAAAGTTCGCCGAGGTTCGCTTAAAAAAGTTCGCGAAGCTTGCCAAGAAAGATCAAGCTTGCCAAAGAAGTTCTGGGGAACTCGCCAAAATCATCGGAGTCCTGAGAGCTTGTCGAGTCCGCAGGATGGTTTCCAGGGATCGTCGGGAAGACCAAAAGTTCGCCAAAAGCTACTGGAAGAAGACTTGACTTGCGGACTTTGTAATAGCTTAGGAAATGTCTTTAAAATTTGTAGTTATACGTATTTTGGGTTAGGATTAGATAACCCAAAGTGGGGGGGGCCCATTGGGCCTTGATTAGGATGAGTTTGGCCAAAGTTTTTGGCTCAAACCGAAACCATGCGGTATGATGCATACATACCTAGCATGCTATCAGTTACACTGCCCGAGCGGTAGCCGGTTATCAGATGTGCTATTGAGGCGGTAGGTCCAGCCCGGGTGGAATGCGTGGGTCAGAGCGGTGGAACTGGCCCCCGGGCTGGATTCAACTTCGTGATCGACAGGTGGTGGTGGTGGCAATCGCCTTTGACCTTGGAACTTGGGAACTCAAATTGATTTCAAATTTGGAGCCCAATTTTGAATCCACTTTTGGATCTATAAATACCCCCCCTTTCTCAGCTGAAAGGGAACCCTTTTGAGCAAAAAAAATCTTAGTCTTTGAGCTTTTGAAGAGTCTTGAAAAGTGTTGTTTTTTGCTAAGTGTTCACCTTCTTCTTCTTCTTGAGAGATCTTGTACAAGTGTGAACTTTTGTAAAGGGTTGTAAAAGGGTGTTTGATCCTCCCCTTCAAAGGATTTGCTAGTGGAAGAGAGAGCCTCATCGTAAAGGCTTCAAGAGTGGATGTAGGTCATTTGACCAACCATTATACATCATTGTGTCCATAAATGTGTGAGTGTTTACATTCTTGAATCATTTCTTTACTTGGTCAAAAGTTGTTTAGTTCATAGTTATTTCATTTAAGTAAGCAATACTTTCAAGTTCTCTTTTCCAAATCGAAATCTTCCTATGAACTTGTTTTTTTTGCAAAAATCGGTTTCAAAAATCCATTGTTTTTACGCTGCACTAATTCACCCCCCCCCCCTTAGTGCCTTTTAGATCCTTTCAATTGGTATCAGTTCATGTTCTTTTTCTTCGGATTTACACCCGTGAGAAATGGCTCCAAATGGTTTTCAAGAGGGTTTTTTGATTTTTCGTCCACCGTTCTTTAACGTTCGGACTACATATTGAAAACCGAATGAGAGTTTTCATGCTTTCAATGGATTTGGATTTGTGGAACATCATCGAAAATGGTTTTCAACCTTCCTCTAAACCGATGAACTAATGGTCGGTTTTGGAGAAAAGGTCGTTTTCTTTAAACGCAAAGGCTATGAATGCCTTATTTTTGCTTTGAACAAGAACGAGTTCAATCGGATTTCTATGTAAAAAACTTTTTTGACATTTTAACTCTTGAAATCACGCATGAGGGAACTAGTAGAGTTAAAGACTCGAAAAGTAAACCTCTTGTTGCATGATTTTGAGCTCTTCCAAATGACATTGCTTAATCTATCGACGACATGTACACCGCCTTCCACGGATGTCGTCAATAGCTTGAAAAGTCTTGGTAAAAAAGTTTTTTTGGATTTTGAACTCACTAACAAGATTCTAAGATCCCTTTCAAAATGGTGGGATCCTAAAATAACGGCAATTCAAGAATCAAAGGATCTAAATAATTATTCTATTGATGAACTCATTGGGTCCTTAAAGACCTATGAAATGGAACATGATGAATATGATAAACATGATGAATACACATGAACAACCTTCTAAAGAACAAGAAGGTTTTTGAACTCCGAACTATGAAATGCCACTTGAGTAATGACTCAAGTGATGAGGACAATGAGGACATTGAACACATAACAATGAATGTTAACAAGTTCATTAAACAAAAAATTAAAAAAACACAAATGAACTTGAACGGAGAAAGAGGCCAAAAAGAAGAAGAAGAAGGCTTTGGAAAGAAGAATCAAGAAAAGAAGAAGCAAACTAACGCTTTTAATGGGCTTGGAAATAATGAGGTAAGTAACTTAACTTCCTTTGAATTATTTTGAAATTACTTGATGATTTCCATGAATGCTTAACTTAGTTTGTAGGATTTTTTTATGCTTTTTCTTGTGTTTTTAGAAATTAAAAAAAAATCGAAATTATACTATGCTTTTTTCTTTTATAGTATTTTTGAAAAGTAAACATATGAATGATGCAAGATTTGTGATAATGCTTAGGATTAATCCATGCATGTGTATCTTGATGGTTTACATTGTCTCCAAATATGATGCTTGATGATTTTATATCATGCATGAGCTTTTTGAAGTAATAAAGTGTCATATTGTGATGATGAAACATATTTTTTTGAATTTATAAATAGATGCATGATTTTGGCAAAAATTTGAACATGGCCTTTTAACATAAAAAAAATTGAAAGTGTGCTATCATTTTTACATATTTGGTCTTGATGATTTTATGACTAAGCTTGTGTTTTATTTTGATACATGTTTTCATAAAAATTTTGAATATGCTCACATCAAATTGCTTAAAAATGAAAATGTATTTTTTTTCTCATTCTATTGAGATGAATGAATTTATGTTATGAGTCTTGTGAATCTCATAAAAAAAATAAACATGATGAATATAAAAAAAAAAAAATGTGCCTCATGTTTTCGGTCTTAATGATTTCTCTTGAAACATGCTCTTTGGACCTATATGAAAAAACATGAGTATACTCCATATGAACGCCAAATCACTTGAAATGGGAACACAAAAAAAAAAAAGAGAAATTACACTATCATGATGTTTACGTGTAATGCTTTTGATCTTAATGGGCTAAATGACAACTTGTATTTCAAATTTATACAATGATGGCTTCTTCAGATAAATATTTGAACATACATTATGAAATCATCATTGAAATGAAAATATTAGAAGTTTGTTATCATGCTTAATGACTTTGTGATATTATATCTTGATGACAAACTCATGTTTCGCTTTTAAAATTTGATACTCATCTTTTTTGAAACATGAAACATATTATCATGATAAATTAAATCTCATGTCTTGGAATAATATGTTGCATTTATGCCTTGACAATTTTTATGATAAAGTTTGATTTTCAATTTTTTGATGAAAGGCAAGTGATAAATTCATTTATGATATTTTATAAATCATTAGAATTACGAATGAGATTTTTGATAATGGTAATGACTTTATTCATGTTATTAATCTCAAAAATAATAATTTAATTATGAGTCTTGAGTTGATAAATTGAGCTTGAATGATTTTTTTCTTTTAATGATTCTTGAATCTTCTAGAATTATGACTTGTTAAGACATATTTAATGCTTGAATCAAGTTCTAAAAGATTTCATTTTGCTATAAAGAAATTTTATTGAAATCATGATCTTGACAACTATGACTTGAAACTCTTTTATAAATCAAGATTTTTTACCATGTTCTTTCCGCCCTTATCAAAAGAAAATTCTTTAAATGAAATGTAACTTGTTTTTTTTGATTGAATTCAATACTTGAATTTTTTTATGAATTGTATGTCTTGATTCTTATGAAATGTGATCTTGGTAAAAATTCCTTTGTATGAATCAAGATCTTGTGTGTGATCTCCTAAGACTTCCACTTGTTATTTCCTAAAAAAGAGACTTGTCAAAATGATTCATGAACCTTTTGATTCATGACTTTTTTGGATTCATGACTCAAGATTGAAGATTGAAACATTATATGCTAAAATTGATTCTTTTTATTTTTTCAATATGAGTTCCTTGAATGCCTTATGTGATGATTGAAAATTTGATAAAAAAAAATGTGCTTAATATTTGAATCATTTATCATGGCTTAAAAATGAATGAAAAAGAAAATATGTTGGCACTTGTAATCATGATTTGATCCTTAATATTAATATGCTTTTTATATATCATGATTCTTGGTTGTATGACATTTATCTTGAATTAAAAAATTGATAAATATGAATCTAGATCTTGCTAAAATGAAAAGTTATTAATCATGGATGATATCTTTTGGTTTTGATTCTTGTTGAATTTACATATTGATATCCTTCATGACATGATTTTCATGTTTTAATACCATCTTGTATGCATCATGAAAAAAAAAATTGAAATATTGATTGATGCAAAATTATTGCATTGAAATATTATTCATCCCTTCTTTTCGATAGTGACAAAGGGGGGGGAGTTAGCTTGTTAGCTTATGTATCACAAGTGAAAATGACAAACATAGCTAGCTAGAACTTGCAAAAAAGGCAAAACTTGCACTTCTCAAAATGAGAAGAAAGAAATTGCAAAGTTGCATTATTTTTTAACCCATGAGTTTGCATATTTAAAATGTTATAAATTTTATAAAAAAATTACTAGCTCATTGCAAAACAAGAAGTTGATTACTTGCAAAAGGGAAACTTAGGGTGCAAAAGAGAAAATTGAAAGGGAGCTAGTTTTATGGATCGCAGAAAAGTATGCTAGCTTATCATTATTGCTTTTTTTTGTTATAAATTTCCCTTATACCATGATTTGTTTATGACTCCTTGAATTCATGACTTGATATGTTAAAAATTCATGATGGAAATTTATTATTTTGTCATGATGGAAGCATTCATGTAAAGGAAAAGAATTGTATTCTTCCCTTTTTTTGACAAAATCAAGGGGGAGAAAAATTTATTGTTAGCTTGTGCTTCAAAAAAGAAAAATTTTGCTAGTTTTGAACATTGAGAAGTAAAGAGTTGTTATTCAAGAGAGGCAAAAATCTTGCTCAATTTCACTTCTTCAAAATTGCTTACATTTTTTTTTTTTATTATTACAAATTATTGTTGAATCTCATGCAAGATTATTTGAAATATTTGATCCTCCCTTTCTTTTTTGATGCTAACAAAGGGGGAGAAAGTTTTTAGATTCGAATACAATTGAAAAAATTTGCCATCTTGATTCCTATTTTGCTTTTCAAAACTTCAGAAAGAAATTAAGAATTGTTATATCAAAGGATGCAAAAATTGCTATCATGAGAAACAAGGTTTACTTGCACATCTCAAGAAGCAAGTGAAAATTACCATCATTGTCCATCCTTGAAACTTGCTATGATTGAATGGTATTATTTGATGTTGTATTGTAAAAATGTTGTATGATGTGATAAATAGCTAGTATGTTTGTAAAGATTTGCATATTCTTGAAAACTAGCTATGATGTTACTTCTCCTTTTGTTGATGACATAGGGGGGAGAAGTAGATTGATGACTTCATGCTTTTATTGATTGAATATTTATATATTTGCATGATGATGGTTTGACTATTTCTAAACATTATGATGAATGTTGCTTGATTTGGGATAATCCAAGTGTTCTATCAATGGCATATTGATAGGGGAGTTTGTGTTAAACTCCTGGGAGTTATGGTTAACTCTTCGGTCATTATCATTAGTTGTCATCATCAAAAAGGGGAGATTGTTGAATCTCGGATTTTGATGATGAAACCAATTGAGTGTGATTTGTTGTTTAACCGTGTGTTGAGTTACGTGTGTCTACTATCGATCGATTAGACAATTGACGCCGGAGGAATTGATGTTGGCGAGGTGATCACGCCAGATATTGGATGTCGAGCCGAGGTTTGGCCGACTATCGCGAGGAGGTTTCGCTCGACATCGAGGCCAAGAAGAGCGGAGTTGCGCCATGGATATCGAGGTTGCGGGAGGTCAACCATCGATTGAGCAACAAGCCGCCAGAGAGGGCGATGTGTCAAGGATCTGGACGGGCGCCAACCAATGATGCGGGCAACCGAATGTCAATTCGCCGCTGTAATAACCGCTCAGATCGGAAGCAGAGTGTTTGGTGTTTGTTTGTGCAGGAGTAACTACGAAAGGGATGAAGACGAAACGAAATCAAGGGTCAAGCCGGCGCGATGGATCGTTGGGAGTTCGAGTGTTTGATGGAAGTCTCAAGATTGCAGAGGCCGCCGAACCGCCGAGAACCAGTAGGGAGCTTGCCGGAAGGGTTTTCGGAAGTTCGCCGGAGGTTCATCGGAAGTTCGCGAGCTTGCCAAGAAAGATCAAGCTTGCCAAAGAAGCTTGGGGAACTCGCCAAAATCATCGTGGGAGTCCGAGAGTTTTGTCGAGAGTCCGCAGATGGTTTCGAGGGATCGCCTGAAGACCACGGAAGTTCGGCCTAAGCCGAACGGAAGAAGACTTGACTATGGACTTTGTAATAGCTTAGGAAATGTCTTTAAAATTTTCATAAGTTAGCATGCATTTTGGGTTAGGATTAGATAACCCAAAGTGGGGCCCATTGGGCCTTGATTAGGGATGAGTTTGGGCCAAAATTTTGGCCCAAACCTGAACGCATGCATGTTAACAGCATGCTACTATATGTCAAGCAGAAGATTCATAGCAGAGCACCAGGCACACCTTCTTGCCCTCGAAAGTGGAATCGCTGGTCGTCAATTTGAAGCAAGTGGAACACACAAGGGTGGATCGACAGAGTGGCACGCTTTGGCACCGCCTTGACCAGAACCTGGGAACTCCAAATTGATTTCAAATTTGGAGCCCAATTTTGAATCCACTTTGGATCTATAAATACCCCCCCCCCCTTTCTCACTGAAAGGGAACCCTTTTGAGAAAAAAATCTTAGTCTTGAGCTTTTGAAGAGTCTTGAAAAAGTGTTGTTTTTTGCTAAGTGTTCACCTTCTTCTTCTTCTTCTTGAGAGATCTTGTACAAGTGTGAACTTCTTGTAAAGGGTTGTAAAAGGGTGTTTTGATCCTCCCCTTCAAAGGATTTGCTAGTGAAGAGCGGAGCCTCATCGTAAAGGCTTCAAGAGTGGATGTAGGTCATTTGACCCAACCACTATACATCATTGTGTCCTTAAATGTGAGTGTTTACATTCTTGAATCATTTCTTTACTGGCTACAAGTTGTTTAGTTCATAGTTATTTCCTTTACGTAAGCAATTACTTTCAAGTTCTCTTTCACCAAATCGAAATCTTCCTACTTAACTTGTGTTTTTTTGCAAAATCGGTTTTCAAGAGTATGATTTTTTTTTGCACTAATTCCCCCCCCCCCCCCTCTTAGTGCCTTTTAGATCCTTAGCTAATCATAACTATTCCTCATTTTAAAACCATTAAAAAAAGAAAGACTTTAATCTTGAGGGATACGGCAGGAACAATGAAGTATCTAAAAAATCATCAACACCTTTCATGAAATACCTATCTGAGCGGGTGGATTTTGGTGGATATCAGGAATAGATATGAAAAAGCACATCGAGAACGATATCAATTTTAGGTATGTGGAGATGGTATTCAAAACTACTTTCTTTCCATACTACAATGGCTAGTATGAATTTTGGTAATGCATTTTGACTCACAAGTTGTTTGGATGAAAAAAATATATTTTGAATAAGACTATGGAATTCATTTTAAAAATTTATCCCATAAAATTTTAACACATATTCTGTTTTACAACCGAAGAGACTCTTTCAGCATTTAAGGTATTGTTTTTTAGGATCCTTTTAAAAATATCATTTTTAACAATATCAAAGTGTAGCTTCATTCAGTAAAAAAGTATTGTTCTTTGGGCACCTAATAATTTGAAGGAGTGATAAGATTAGGCATGTTAAAAATGTCCTAAAGCCATGTATATTCTTTCCAAAAGTTTCAACTGAAGTTTTGCATGGTCTCCATGGATGTTAATATTTTCTGATTTTTGTAAAGGATCATGGGAAGATCAGTATTTTGAGGCAGAAGCTCTCATTTTCCAATGGCGTATGATTTTTTAATCTTTGATAAACTTAAAGATGTATAATATTTTGGCCCATTTAGCACTACTCATATTTCAATCCTCCTTCTTCATCATTAAGATCTCAATCCGGAGTTGAAATTGAGCTATTTTCATGCAAGATCCTCAACCTTTAAAACTGAAAATAAAGAATTTATCTCCTTTTCTCATCAAAAAAATGTCAATCTATGATAAGGAATTTTTGCATTATGCATGTAGTAACGCTCTTAATGTTCATTTTTGATTTTTTAAAACCCGACCATTGTCTTTAATTCAAGGTTTTGGAACAAAAGATATCATCCCTAGAGCAACAAAAATGCCAAACCAATCTTTCTAAGATTTTTTTATGAAATTATTTACAAAAAGGGGAAAGAAAACATTACCAAGTTAAACTTCATAAATTTTGTATCCTCTTTTCTCATAGTTTCCTACCTTACCCACCGAGACATTACTTATGTTTGGAAGAAGATCCTTTAATGAATATCCTTCAACTTCATTAAATTTATTCTTGGATGCCAAAAATCTAATCTATCTTCTTCCTTTCATCCCTCTGGGATGTAAGTCACCCCAAATTCAATTACCTTGACCACTAATGATGGAGATTTTCAAGCCCATTTCATAAGAACATAAATCGTGAGAAGTAGGATGCATTAAAATATTTTTCAAATTTATAGAGTACTAGCATTGGCGTAATTTACCACCAAGATGACACATGGGCCTCATGTATCAGAGTCAAGACCAGCTTCCTCGAAGTTCATGGAACCTCAAACCTTGAGGATAAGGTTGATTGCTTTTGGATAGACCCTAGTAGGGTTGAATCCTACAAACCAAATTGATGATGTGCAAAAAACCTGCGGAAAATCAAAAACCCACCCAGCCACCTTTATTGAAAGAAGAAGAGTGCCAAATAATTTATGGAAATGGGCTTCTTAATACGCCATTATCATAATGCCTTTATATCTGTGTTGGACAAATGATTCAATAGAAAAAATATCTTGTAGGGCTATTCAGAGTCCATATATCCTTTTCCCATGCTTTTGAATGAAGAAATTGGTTAATGTCTCTTTGCAAACCACAAGGCTAACTACTCAGAGGGTGTAAGTGAAAAGGTTTTTTTGATTGTAAAGATCAATATCATGTTTAAATTTGGGTTCTATCCTTTACTGATAGGGCAAGATACAAAGAGGATGATGTAAGGATTTAATAATTTCGATGAACTAATGATTTTGTAGACAATATCGTTCATGCTTATAATAATTTGTCTAGATTTCAAAGTTTAGGGGATTGGTATCTCTTTAGTTTTAAAAATGTCTATCATTTAACTCAAAAATAGGTGTCATGCCTTGATATTTTATAAGCGTAAGTTTCATATTTTTTGGATGGAATTAGTTTAATGGATAAAAATTGATGATTTAAGTTTTAAACGAAAACATTACTTGAAGAAGTTTTGTTCAATAAAAATGATTTTGGTAAAAAAAGAAGTTTGATTCGAAAGTGAATACAAGAGAAAGCAGTAGAAGGAGAGAATGAACGTCATCAGGAAGTAATCATCAAATGCAATAATTAAAACTTATTTTGATGGAGAAGAAGTGATAGGATTTATAGTGGTCTAATCCATATTGTGGGATACTTCTCAAGGATCTATGAGCAAGGTTCTGCCCAAATCAATCCTTGTTGAAAGGGAGTCAAAGTCAATAAAACTTTAGTCTTGGTGGACACTTTTACAGAATGAGGACATTTGAGAATTTTTAAAGTTCAGCAACATTTTAAGGTTATTTCACTAGAGTTTTACAGTTCTTATCACTTCAATTTGTGAACTTTTACTAGTTGAGAAGTAAGGAATATTTATAGGCTCAAAAAAAAAAGAAAGCCAAAAGAGGTCCCATCCGTGATTTTTGGTGTTGGAAGTTCTCCGGGCCAATCAAAAGAAAAACTATGCGCATTCTTTGGTTTAGTTTTTTTGATGATGTACCAATTGATTATATTTTAGCATGTATTTAAGATAAGGATTTTGAGTCAATCCTGTTTAACCTTTTCGATCAGAATCGATAGTTGATACAGATGAATCGTGGCAGATTCGGGGCCAAGAGGAAATCACGGTGTTTAGGAGATTGGATCAAGACAAAGGTCTCCGTCGACAATCGGGTAGAAAGGCTTCAAACAAAGATATTGAGCTCGGTTAAGAAGAAGTGGTGGTAGTACAAGGACATTGGGTTGGCGAGGCCAACCACCGATTGACAATAGGTGCAAGAGAGGACTCTGTCAAGAATCGTGGGTACCGATAGTCTACAAGAGGTTGAGTACCATGTAATTGAACAGATTAAAGTAGAGTTAAAGTTTATGTGTGTACTACTGGTAATGCCAACGGCGAATATATAAAACAAACAAATTTTTAGGCTCCATTGATAGAAAGTCAATTGAGTCCTATAAATGCCCCTCTTCCTCCTGTTCAAAGATTCACAAAGTGTTATTGAAAAGTTGAGAATGAGTAGAAACTTGTCTTGAAGGGTTTTTTTTGGAAGTTCCTCCAGAAGGTTTGCTCTAAAAATCGAAATGAACCACTTTCGGAAAGAAACTTTGAGTTTAGGGTGTTTGGTCCTTCAACCCGTTTGATAGCCAAGATCATTTAGGAAGCCCAATTGCTTGCTTCTGGTTCACAAATGGATGTGGGTTCATACACTTCACCAAAATATATTCTTTTAGCTACTTTTGGAAGTCTTGAGTTTTAAAACATTATTTAGCTTAAGAAATATCTTTTAATTTCATAATTAAAGATATAATTAGAGTTAGGATTAGGTGTTAATCCTATAAACTGTAGGGGCCAACTAGGCCCATTAATGGATTAGCGTTTTGCTGAAACTGGCACAAACCGTAAGTGTTGACCTTGTCTGTGGTGGCACCACTAGATTCCAAAATATCCAGCTCCTAGGTTGTACTCAGCGATGGTGTTAGGATCTAGAGTGACACTAAGAGGGTGGGGGTGAATTAGTGTAGTGGATAAAATCATAAATTCAAAATGATTTGAAAAGAGTTATACGCTGAGAAGTTTCGTATTAACTAAAAAATGATTTTGCAAAGTGATTTGAGTGAACATTGAATATGAAAGAGAGGAGAGAGAAGGAGATTGAGTAAAGATTGAAATGTAGCAAAAAACTCACACCAAGAGAAGTAGAAGTAATGATTTATAGTGGTTCGCCAAATGACTCCACGCCCACTTTGAAAAAAACCCTCCCATGAGGTTCCAACTTCCATTATCAACTTCTTAAAGGGAAGGACCAAGCACCCTCTTATAAACTTTACAAGTGGTTCACACTCTTACAAAACTTTTTACAAATGAGAATTTGAGAGGTGAATATTCAAACTTTCAAAAGCAATTTGCTAGAGTTTTGATTCACCTTTTATCATCTTCAATATACTTAGCCAATTGAGAAGTAAGAGGTATTTATAAACTCTTGGCTTTAGAATGGGAGCAAAAAAGAGTCACATCCTAGATTTTTGGTACCACGGTCACCGCTGTCATCAAGGCATTCACCCACTAGTTGACCCTACTCTCAACAAGATATCGGTGGTACCACCACCTAGTCTTTGGTACTATCACTCAACAAAGTCCTTAAACATCTATGGAGGGCGGTACATTGGTCACAACGAAGCACCATGATGTGGGTAGTACAACTATCACCTAGAACGGGTTCTATACTACATCGCCTGGTATCACTCTAGTCTAGTAGTGCATTAGTACCTTAGTTTTGAAGTACCATCTTGGTACCGACATGGGTCAAGCAAACTTAGATGGGCCTCCTAATCCGCCCAATTAGTCTAAATTAAGACCCAGTTGGCTCCCTAGCCAGGTTAAAGGATTATTACCAAATCCTAACCATAATTATGTACTAACTACAAAATTGAAAAAACATATTCTAAGCAAAATATAATTGGTGATGTCTTTTTCCGATGAGCTTCTAGCATTTCTTTTGGATGAGCTTTTCATCTCCTCATGACTGGCGAACCCTCGAACATCTTCCAAATGGGACTCCCCAATAGCCTCCTGGACTTTATAGCGAAGTTCGACGAATCTTTAGTTTTCCTTTGACTTTCGGCAAGCCAACTGAACCAACCTTCCAACGTAACTTCCAAAAAACCGGCAAGTTCCCATCTTCAATCCCTCGGGCCACTCGTAATGATCCATCCTTTAGACTTCCCATCCTCAAAACTCCCAAACGAATTTGCTTTATGCCTTCATTATCATAGTTAATCCTACATACTTATCTAATAATATGGATTAGATAAATAACCTACATTCGACTTCATCATCAAAACCGAGACCAATCCCCCCCCTTTTGATGATGACAATCAATCGATATGGAGTTAACCTTAACTTCTCCTATCTATATGCCATATTTTGAGAAAGGAAACACTTTGAATTCAAACATTTGAATTAAGCTTCAAAATCGATAAGTTGCATCCTTTTGAACTTATCGACATGCTCAACAAGCATGAACTTTCATCCCAAATAGAAAAAATTTATATTTTTCAATTTGAAAATGATATCGAAAATGACATCCATTTCAAGTTCAATGTAGAATGATGATAGACATTTATCACTTCAAACAAATGATACCAATTATAATTTTGAAATGTAATAAGGATCAAATGATATAAAATAAATACAAAATGCAAGGCATGATATCATTTTTTGAATACATCATATGATAACTTATCATATCAATGAAAGATATCAAATTTAAACATGATATGATAACAATCTTTAAAAAAAAATTTATATTTTAAGCATTTATGAACCATTGATTATGCATGTAATACATTCCAATATAATTGTGATATGTTACATAATATAATTGCAATACTTTTTGATGCTTTTAAGGATAGCAATCAATTTTTGAAACAAAAGCATGGCAAATGCGATATATTACAATATGATACATATAAGACATTATCATTCCATCATCCCAATACAATACCATATCAATTAAGAATTTATCAAGTCATCATTTTTTCTCCCCCCTTTGTCATCAACAAAAGGAACTTATCATGCCATCAATTCATTTTACAAAATTATTCTATTGAAAAATTCATCAAAAAATCATAAAGTATGGGATAGAAAAATAAATCCATTGAAGAAAAACATTCATTCAGAAATTTTAAGCCACATTCTTTATATATGAAAGTTTATCAAAAAAAAAAAAAAGGAAATAATAATTTTTGAAGCATAAAAGTGAATCATTCAAGTCATTAAAAAATATATCAAGAATCGTTTTTTACCAAATGAAATTAGTGAGGTAGAAAAGAGATCATTTGAAATATAAAATTAAAAAAACCATGATAAGAATTATGAATGTTCATTCAAGAAGGATTGAGATGAAAAGTTCAAGAGGCAATTTGATAAAAAAATTCAAAGCATAAAATTGTAAAGTGGAAAAGATAGATCATTGAAGTCAAAAAATTCATCAAAAATTTCATCAAGAGTTTCATGACATTTATTCAAAAAAATTCAGAGAAAGAAAGATCATTTTAGTTCAAAATTCATGAAAAGAGTCATGATGATGTTTTCATACTTAAAAATTTTTAAAAAGCCATTTCCATGAAAAATTTATGAAGTGGAATATAATAACTTCATCATCAAAAAAATTTATAAAGGCTAAAGTATTTTCATTCATGAAGTGGAAAATAACTAATCAAGTCATAAAAGTTTTAAGATGTAGAAATTTAGTACAAGAGTTAAGAGTTCATCAAATTTATATGAATGAAGTCCCAAGAGAGTATTCCAAGTAATAAAAAATTTGAGAGCTTCTTTTTCATGCAAAGTTCATGACATAATGATGTTCTATGTAAATGAATGGTTCCATGTCATGAAGACAAAATGGGGAAAAATATGAAATCCTTCTATTCATGCCAATAAGAAATGAGAGTATAAAACCATTTTACCAAGGAATTAAAGGGGCATAAAAAAACGTTAAAAAATCATCAACTAAGATTCATGTACATGATGACTAAAAATCATCTAATGATAAAAAGATTATCAATCCAAGAATGGAGAAAATAAAAAAATCCTCCATTCAAAATACAAATCAAAAAAGATGTCATCCAAGATAACAAAAAAAAATATGAGATGAGTCCAACAAAACCAAAAAAAAAAAGATGAAAAGAAAAAAAGAAACATACAACAATATGCATTAGAACAATTTAGCATGCCTAATTCTCTTCTAATGAAGTCAAATTATTTTTTCATTTAAAGGTTTTATGAAGATATCCACTAATTGATATTTTGTATCAATAAATTGAAAGAGTAACATCATTATTATTGACATGATCTTGTATAAATGATGCCAATGTCAATATGCTTAGTTCTAGAGTATTGAATGAGATTTTGATTAAACAAATAACACTTGTGTTATCACATATTTTATGAGAATATTTTTAAATGAATTTTATAGTCTTCTAATGTATTTTTCATCCAAACAACTTGTGCACAATATGCACTTGCAGCTATGTATATTCTTTCTTTTATAGATAGTGTAATCAAGTTTTTGTTTTTGGAAGTCCAAGAAACAAGTGCATACCAAAAAAATTGACATGTTCTGGATGTGCTTTTTCTATCTATTCTACATCCCCACAAAATGCATATTTTATGTTTATTAAATCAAAGTCATCAAATTTTGAATACCATAATCCTAGGTTAGGGGAGTTCCTTTTAAAATATCTAAGGATTTTTTTTAATGACTTTAAGATGAGATAACTTAGATTAGCTTAAAAATTAGCATAAAGTCCTATACTAAATATGATATCCGGGTCTAGTTATGGTGAGGTAAAGTAAACTACCTATCATTCCCCCCATGTTTTTTGATCAAAAATTTTCCACTTTTCATCCATGTCTAACTTAGCAGAGGTGCCATAGGAGTATTTATGGCTTTTTGAACTATCCATGTTAAATCATTTTAAAAACTCTAATGTATATTTAGTTTGATTGAGAAATATACCATCACTAAGTTATTTAATTTTAATCCTAAAAAAGAATGTTAGTTCACCCATTAAACTCATTTCAAACTCATGACTCATACATTTGGCAAATGATTCATATAGTGATTCATTCAGAAACCAAAGATAATATCATCAACATAAATTTGAATAATAAAAAAATTATTTTTAAAATATTTAATAAACAATGTAGTATCAACCTTGCCTTTTAGTAAAATTATTTGAAATAAAAAAAGAGCTAAGTTCTCATACCAAGCCCTTGGGGCTTGTTTTAACCTATAGAGAGCCTTTTAGTCAATTTAAACACATGATTAGGAAAAAAGAGAGTTTTCAAAACTAAGTGGTTGTTCAACAAACACTTTTTTCAAAATAAAACTATTTAAGAAAGCACTTTTGACATCCATTTGAAATAACTTAAAATTATTACTACTAGCATAGGCAAAGGAGCATCCTTATGGCTTCTAATCTTACCACAAAATGAAGGTCTCTTCATAATCCATACCTTTTTCTTGGTTGAAACCCTTAGCCACTAATCTAGCCTTATTTCAAAACCATACATACCAAATCCATCTTTGTTGTTTCTAAAGCACCATTTAGTACCAATAACTAAATGGTCACTAGGTCTAGGGAAAAAAGTTTTCATACCTCATTCCTTTTCAAATTGGTTCAAATATCTTGTATTGTGATAACCCAAGAATCATCTTTCAAGGCATCACAATGCACTTAGGTTCAATTTGAGAAAGAAAAGCGTATTGGCACAAAAAATTTTAAAAGAAGAACAAGTTTGAACTTTTTTGATGTGTCTCCTATAATTAGTTTCCTTTGGATGAGCATCTATATATTTCCATTCCTTAGGTAAGAAAAAATTTGGGAAGAAGATGCATCCAAATTGCTATTTGGAGGAGAGGTTTCATTCAAATTTAAACTATTAAAATCAAGATCATCATCAAAATTATTTTTCTTAAATTTCAAAAACTTCATTGAAAACAACATGAATAGATTTTTATAACCAAAAGTTCTTTTATTAAAACATGAAAAAATTTTAGAAATGAAAGAGTAACCAAGAAAGATGCCTTCATCGGATTTTGCATCAAACTTTCCTAAGGCATCCTTTTTTATTCAAGATAAAGCATTTGCAAACTAAAAAACTTTAAAATAAGAAACATTTGGCTTTTTTTTTTTTTATTATTTCATAATTCATAAGGAGTTTTGAGAGAGATATCTTATTAGAACCCTATTCATGACATAACAAGGCATACAATGGTTTACTTCAAAAAAAAGTATTTAGGTAAACTATGTTCTATTCAATATGGTTCTTGTCATTTCTTGTAAATTCCTATTTTTCTTTCTACTACATTTTGTTGAGGATTTCTTAGAGTAGAGAAATTGTGGTTATATCCATTAGATTCACAAAAATTTTAAAAGTTATGATTTTAAAATTCACCACCATGATCACCTCAAACCATGAAATCATAAAACCTTTTTTTTCATTTTGAATAAGTTTACAAAATTTAGAAAAAAACATTTAAAATAATCACTTTGTGGAGCCAAGAAATATGTCCAAGTATATCTACTATAGTCATCTATGATTACAAGGTATATTTATTACCTCCTAAGTTTGTTATGTCAATTGGTCCCAAATAAACTCCATATGGATCAATCAGAATAGTCTAGAGGTGCTTATTTGATTCTTTGGTTTGAAAACTACTTTTTTATTTGTTTTCCTAGTTGACAAGCATCACACACTTTGTCTTTAATGAACTTAACATTGGGAATGCCTCTTTACAAGTTCTAGATATGATTGAGAGATTAGTTTCCATGCTAGCATGACCTAATCTCCTCTTATGCCAAAAGCCAAGCATCATCATTCAAACAAAAAATATATATTTTATTGCTAAGATCATCAATGCTTATGGTGTAGATATTATTTTTGTTTTAGTATAATCATAGATATGTTGTTGTGATTTTTTCAATAATGCAAGCATTAGATTCAAATTTTATGATATATCCTTTATCACACAATTGACTAATGCTCAAAAGATTATGCTTTTAAACCATCTACCAATAATACATCATCAATTAAAAAGCTTGATTTGTTACCTATGGTTCCTTGGGGTAATCATTTTTACCTTGTTGTTGCATGAAGGTGATATACCCTTCATCTTTTAGTGAAGTTTAGAGAATTGTTGATGGATTTTTGGTCATATGCCTTAAAGCATCCACTATAAGACACCATCTCTTTCATCAGTTTTTGTGATGGTGAATGTGTTACAAAAGAAGATGGTTTTTAGGTACCTTCATTTGAACTTAGGTGCATTCTCAAAATTGACATCTTTAATTTTGTTATTAGAGACCCATTGAATTATTTATAGTTCCTTTAGAACCCAGGTATCAACTTAGATGGATAACTTTTCTTAAATGGAAGGGGATTTGTAAATAATAGTTCCAAGTTCAAAAAAAAAAGTTACCATTTAAGTGAGATGATAGATATAGTGTAGATCCTTTAATGAAGGTGGTTAGATTTTGGTGAGATCCAATCATGCAAAGAATGTTCCTTTTTTTTTCCAACATGACCCTTTTTTGCAAGGATCATGTTCAAGTTCTTGTTATCGACTTTTAAATTTATTTAAGGTCTCTTTAAATAGCAAGTTCATCCTTCTTAATTTTTAAAGCAAAAAACATTGTTCACAATTATAATATGGAGAAAAAGGGGAGAAATCAAGTTTAAGATATTCCAAAGTTTATCATGGAAATAAGAAAGAGCATATGTTCTTTTTTTGGAATAAATTAAACTTTTTACTAATAGCTCTACACTCATCAAATAATTCATGAAAAACAATCAAAGTTAAAGCTAAAAGTTAACCTTTATTAAATAACTCACATTAAGAGGGGTTGATAGGAAGGTTAAATACCTACTCAACCAAGTAGAAAGGTTTAATAAAAACCCCATGAGGGTAATAATCCTACCTTAGCTACCTCTATCCTATAAAGAAGAGAGGCTAGTTTATTTGGGCTATCAGTTTCTAGCCACCCCCTTTGTTATCGGGTCACCTGGCTAAAAGGTGAGGGTAAATGGATAGTTCACTAAGAAGTACTATAGGGCTAGGTTTGAGCCTATAAGGCTTGTAGCCCTCCACCTCTTTGGAACAAGAAACATCATCTACAATCAGCAGCCACCGAAGTTACTTGGAGTGTGGGAACCCCTATGCTCCAAGGGTTAGGATCCCCTCAAAGATCAACATAATCTTCATAGAATTCTCATCCGGGTATCGTAGCAAGTAGTGGATCTTGCTGCTTTTTGCTACTATCCCCGCCCACCCACCATCGCTAAGTAATTCTATAACTGTTTGACGCATATCGCTCTCCACCGGCTATCTCCTAACGGGATCAATTCAATCCACAGCCGCCATCTCCACTGTACCCTTAGGATTCCGACATTTTTCTACCAATACCTTTGCTAGCCGTAATTTTTCATCTAAAATACTAAAAGAAGTTTTTTTTATCTATCCCTTACTAGGGAATTCTTTGCGTCGCAAAAAAGTTACCATTTTGCTAACGAAGGATCGCTATAGAAAAAATAACCCAGTTGTCGCGCTTTTAACCGATCTAATTATTATTTTTTTGAACAAAATTTCTTATACACCTCATAGATCATATTTAGCTCCATCCATGATTGATCTATTATGAAATTCATCAAAAAAATTCATGTTGTCGCAATTCGTTTGTAAACACCGCTAAAATTTTTTCGAACGAGAATTTTGCTATCATAACTTGCACCATTTCTTTACTATTTTGTTTTTTACCAAAATTTATTGATCCAATTTTTTATTCCTTGCTGTTATCTAAACTAAGATTCTACCATCAAACCCTCCTCAAATCCTTTGAGTTTTTGGAATTTTTGTCAAGAAACCACTATTTCTAATCGAATACCCTCGCTTCACGGTAGACGCGATATAGGCAAAAGAATTTCCAATGATTTTTATCAACTTTACAAGCATCCACCATAGATCTAAAAACCCTTCCATAACCTTCATCCACTACCATCATAGCCCAAAAAAACTCCATCAAAAATTGTAGCCCCAAACCACACCCAAAATAGCCATAAACAAGCTTCCAAACCGTACACTCCACCAATCCACCAACCCTTTCACCACCACTTTCTCAACCAATACATGCCTTTAACAGCAAAAAAAAAGAGATTTTAATATTATGATTTGGAGACATATACTATGGCATCCAAGGAGGCAACTGATGCTAAATTGAAGCCATCAGACACTTAATGAGTGAAAAGATTCTACTCTTTGCCGAACTTAGTTTGGGTCAACCATCCAGCCCAAAGAAATCACATCAAGGAGAAAGCTCGATATGAAGAGACTCCAAAGGGAGAGAAGATGCTCTATGATTGATCCTCACTATCCACACATGAGGCGGGACTTTTCCCCCTAGATGGGAAGAAGGAGACCCGATTGGTTTGATTCTCATGGACATATTTTGGCACCACAAAACCACAAATGCATCTATGGTAGAAATACAACTATACATTCAAGGGGATGCCATACGGTTTGATTAGTTTGAACATATCAAGGAGTCCTCTCATGAGAACCAAAAGAAGGACTACCGATCATTTTGACCAAACCAATTACGGAGAACATCGACTACAACTAGCAAAGATCCATAAAACCTCCACCATTCAGAGTATCAAACCAAGTTTTGAAAGGTTATTCAATCAAACCATGATTGGTTTGAAAATAGTTATTGGGGACATTTATCGAGGGCTTCTTTCGAGATTCTGGGGAGAAGTTAAAAGCGCCGACAACTACACGCTTATGGCGCCCATCTTTTCGCATCACTTCGAGGAGCGATTGAACCACAAAACCGGAGGGACTAGGGGTCCTCGACTAGCAATATCAAAGCCCTCAACCCCCCCTACTATCGTACCAAGCTCCCTCGCACAAAAAAAGGTTGACAAGAGAAGAGCTTCCTGGAGACCGACTACCAAGGGGTTATGCTATATCAGGATGAGCCATGGAGCCACCTATATCACCAGAAAAAAGGGAGACTTCGGTGTTTGAACCTAGGGAAGAAGAGATCAATGAACGCCGTAAGAGAGTTCTTGAACATGAGGATGAAGATATGGAAGAAGAGCTACAATCGATCGACTTTATGGTACATATGCCACCCGCATTACTCAAATCAAGAACGACAAAAGTTGGAGGCTTCGCTCAAACAAACAACCGATCAAATCGTTTCATCATATAGGCAGCACTAATAACTTTTCTAAGTAGTAAGGTTGCTGCCCTGATGGTGCTCCACATCGGAAGGTTGTAAGAAGTTCGGCGTAAAGTGTCAACACCAAATCCTAAAAATGCAAACAAAGATGCCCAGGTGAAACTATTATTATAGGCCAAGAAATTGTTGCCAATTTCTTTCCTCCTACCAACCATGATTGCGAGGTCAGGTTAGGTATAGAACGGTCGACAATGCTAGGTGACATTCCTTGAAACTTTTTCCAAATTGATTATGAAAATTCTATTACAAAGGCAAATGGTGTCACCCTATCTGGGTAGTGGAAGCAACGTGAATCCACCATTTCAATCCAACAAATGGAGAAAGTTTTACAAGATAAATGGTAGTTTTCTTTATGCATCTCTAGCAGCAACCGTGAGGGGGAGAAACTGAAATTAAAAGATCAAAAAATCTCACCCAAACTTGTTGAATTTGATGATGTTTTGTTTAACCACGCAGGTCTTCCTCTTACTCTGCTAACATGACCATCGATTCCAATCCTTCCTCGAAAGCAAACCACCAGCAAAAACACTCAGCCTACCACTAACTTCACCCAAAGGATGAAATTGAGAAGATCATGAAGGAGATTTGTGCCTGTGGGTGACTGCCAAGTTGGCTGCCCCTCGCCATCGCCTTCACGCTACAAGAAAGATGTAACTTGGCTGGGATGTGCATCGGACTAATGAAGCTCTAAAATGACATCACCGCCAAGGATAAGTACCAATATTTAGTGGTGGATGAACTTTGGCTGAATTAAAAGAGCTCGAAGCTTTACGGTAAGTTGGACCTCCAATCCTAAGCATTATCAAATTTAAAATGTAGCTTACATCCCAAAAACTCGCTTCACACTCAAACGACCATTATGAAATTCTCGTAATAATTTTCGACTCACTAATGTTCCTTCAACCTTTTAAAGTCTCTCATATGAACTATATTTTTTTTTGTAGCTTTTCTTCGCAAATTTGTACGGGTATTTTTGATGATATTCTATTTACAGCTCCTTTCTCGAGACTCACTTTCGTGAACTTGTGATTTGTTCTAATGATCTTTGGGAGAATACTTCTTTTGCTTATCAAAGTGCAGCTTAAGTTAGTTATGTGCCCTAAGCAAGCCACCACATGAGTGATATAACTTAACATCGTCAAAGGGCCAATCTCTTTCATGGCGATTACTGCATTATCTCACATTATCTAGATGTATATCATGATGTCCTTGATCTCGCGTAATGGGAATTGATCGCGACGAGATTAACATAATGAGCATCCACTCACCTTTAAACACGTATTCCCTAAATTATCTCCGTCATAAGTTACCAAGAAGACATCAGACAAATTTATTGCATCGTGCTATATACCACCATATGATGGAGGTAGCTAGTCTCATAGCTACCGTGTGGGGGGACACTAAGGGTACAAAGCAGGCAAAAGCTCAATGGAGAATGAGTTCACCACTCCGATCCGCTACGTATCGTCGATACATGATACCTCATGTCGCATAATGATTCCGTTCCGAAAGAGTGGTCTGTCCTTAGACTGAGATACCAAATGATATTATAGTAATGGATGGCTATGATGAGTTGTATGTGATACTAAGAGTGGATGGTTCCTTTATCAACACTCAATTATCCTCGCAGTTGACTACTACTGGCGATCAATCGTGCTAGATCTAAAACTTTAAAAATTATAAGTCCAAAAGATCAAAGAGTGAGTACTACATATAGACATTCTTTAGTATCTCAAGTTAAGGACCAAACAAATAATTAGATGATAAAAATTATTATTTAATAATTAGATATCATCAACCATCCAAAGATTTCATGATGATCAATTAGTTATCTCATTCTCTAACGAAAGTATCTATATTAGATTTAGTGTCCCTTATACAAGTAGTTATGAGACCAGCCACTCCATTATTTGGATAGATATAAAGAAACCAATCGTCTGTTCAATACCCGACGTCCCTCTGAGCACTTATGACAGATTATTTTAGTATGTAAAAGTGAATCGATCTCATTATCGGATTTCATCATGATTCAAATTCCATCAAGACAGACCAATGGACATCACAATATAAGAAACAAGAATATAAAGTGAGAAAAATATCAAACAAATAATAAAGAAAAAGAGTATGATAATAAATATTACGCTTTTTCATCGCCATGTGATTGGCTTATAAGGCAACGCGCGACTCAGAATCTATTAGTCATAAGTGCCTTACAAGCCAATCAATGCGGAGTGATGATTACTTGGTAACACGCCATATCAATCTCTTTTCGCTTATGACATTTATATTTTCATATTATTTGTGTATATATTGCGGATGCTTTTGAATTTATGCAATGAGAATCAATTCATGATGAGATCATAATAACGAGATCGATTCATCTTTTAAACATCGACCCTAAAATAGTCCCGATCATAGGTTACCGAGAGGGACATCAAGATAACGTAACAAACCGGTGTGTTGTATACCATTCATATGATGGAGGTAGTTGGTCTCATAGTTACTCGTGTGGGGGATACCAAGGATATGCCAGAGGTACTATTAATAGAGAATAAGTTCATGGATTGATCCGCCATAACGTTGAATGGTTATTGATACTTAATGTCGATAGTAATCGGGTAGTCTTAGAAGGTATTTGATCCTGACATTTAAGATACCAAGGATGTCTTGTATGAGTACTCCATTCTTTGATACCGACATGTTTGGGAAGTTCCGCATCTAAGTGACAACCAATTCTCAGAATGGTAGTCAATTTTACGAAAAGCAATTGAAAGTGTCAACAGAGGATCACCCACTTCGGATTATAAGAGAAATATCCGGATGTTCTTTGTCAAACAAATCTTAAAGTTAGGGGATCATTTGAATTAGGAGAGAAAGAGTTCTAAGGAGAATCTGGACACAACATCGTGGGGCTTTTACAACACCATACCGATATATGAACTCGAGATATTAGATGGATGAGGGACTATAGTACATAGTAATTGAGATAGAGCAGATCCAAAGCGATCGATTCTTGTATCGCTTTGGGGACTATGATGTAGTAGTGGCCAAGACGCTTGTAGAATAACGAGTCAAGTGAATTATATGAAGATAATAATTCATCGAATGTAAGAAGTTTTGACAAGTATGCATCACTGACTGGGATATTGGGCCTAGAGGATCATACTGATGGTAGGTGTCAAAACAAATAGAGGTTCACCATGAGATATCTACCGAAAGCTCCTATCTTATTGGATATCCATAAACCTCATGTATTATTGGATCCCATGGAGAGATCTAACAAGACCTAAGAAGATATTATTATGTAAAGATTCACATCTAAGAGGCTTAGGTAATGGATGGAGATCCAATACCAATAGGAAGGGATCCATTATGGGTGGGACAAGGCTCTATAAAAGGAGGGAAACCAAAGGTCCATAGATGGGATTTTCTTAGTAGCTATAACCTATTCTCCTCTCTGCAGAGGAGCATCTTCGTAGCTCCTACCATGTGGATCACCACTAGAAAGGAGGACGCTTGACCTTCTTTCATCTTTTCCCATGGATTTGTAGAAATCTCATGATATATAATCTCCTACGTACTATCTTTATTCAGATACGCGCTTTTTGATTTATGAAGTTTTTCATGATCGATTTTCACATGATGATGAAGTCTTTTGGAAATTCAGATGTTTTTATTTTTGTTCTTTCTTCAAGATGTGATATCACCCCAAGATTTTCCAATAAGGGTGTTATTAGAGCCGTTATTTTGCTGGAAGATCGATTTAACTGTGTTGTAAATTAGAGAGGCTTTTGACATGAAAATGGTTGACAAAAGTGAAAATGAGCAACAACTATTACTACCTTTGCTGCCCTTGCAGATGGTAGTCCATCGCCATATCCCAGAAGTAATCGATGGCCTACGGGCCGTAAGTAGGTAGACGAAGTGTATGATACCCATAGGTTATATATGCCCAGCCTTACTAGGGGCGGCAAAGACCCTCACAGTGGCCCCGCCAAGAAGGGTGGTGGCAACGATGGCAACTTCACCCGCAAAAAAAAGTGCAGGGTGGTGGCGCCATCCCGCGAACACTGGGGGGGTAGCTCCGTGGTCGTACAACTGCCAGTAGCCGCCAGTGTCGCCAGGGTGACCGCCGGCCGCCATGAAAGCGAGAGGAATGATCACCATGAGGGCAACGCCATTTACCGGAGGGTCAGCCCGGAGGGTGGCTACTGCGAATGCAAACAGTAGTAGGATTAGATTTATTTGGGTAAAAGATAGTTTTGTTTTTGTAAATTTAAGAAATTTCACAACATGTCCCTTTCTATCCAAATTACTAAAATACCCTTTATAATTCTAAAAATTTCCTACATATCCTTGATTTTAGAAAAAAATAATAGTTGATTAAAAAAGGTTTAATTAACTACTATTATTTATCTATTATTTATATAATGATATGCGTATGTGATGTATAATGTGGAGATGATCATGGACCGTATGATGTGGATGTATGTGTATGATGTGATTATTATTATGTAAGGCATACAAAGCCTCTATTTTTCTTATTTGTTATCGTGACTGCATGCTTGTAATTATGTTGTAATGACATGAGGAGGCACAATGGGGAGCAATGGAAGTGATAATGGGACCCACGAGGACTAAGATGAACGATCGCCACGATAAAGACGCTACCGAGATGTCGAAGTGGAACCGAATGCAGGATGAGATGGACCATCATAGGCATAGAGATACGCCAAGTTTATACAGAGATTTTGATATGAGTGATTGGGTCCAATCGGCTCGACTGATCATATTAGGATGTAGTCTATGATCATCTCTGTGTGATTGCTCATGTGATGTGTAATCTATATACCTATACTAGATATATATTTGCATGTAATATAGATATATATTTAATATGTATATGTGACATCATATTAGGAGATTGAATAAAAAATTTCTCTCAATAATATTAAGTTGGTAAATGTAAGACAATTAGATTGAATCTAATGGCCTTCCATCATTATAGGTAGGAACCGATTCCTTGTGATAGGTTGAGTTGGTCGAGTCCTCAAAACTCACTTATATCGCAATTCACTATCTTGAAAATGAAAACTTCATTTTGTATTATAGAAAGCCATCGGTGGAATCATATAAGAAAAGCTCTAACTTAAAGATGTTTGCAAGAGATGAGAAGTAGAGCATCAAATTAAGTGGAAAGGGTTTGCAACAAAGTAAATAGAAAAGAACGTAAATGCAAAACCAGATTTTTATAGTGGTTCTGGTCATCCCACCCACGCCCACTCCGATTCCTCTTGCTTGAGGCCACGGGCTTTCCACTAGCTATCCTCCTTCCAACGGCAGAGGATGAACTCCTCATAGCACCTCTCCTTTTGATGGGCTTTAGAGATAACCCTTACAAGCACTCTTACCCCTCTCTTGGACTAGAACACTCTTAAGACTTAGAGGGAAGATTTGACACACTTTTCAAGAGAGTTTCCCCCTTTTTTTTTTTCAGTTCTAGACACCCTTTAAACTTTGAATGAGTGGGGTATTTATAGGCCTCAAAGTGATTCAAATTTGGAGCCCAAACTTGGAGCCAAAATTTGAACCATTTTGAATTTCCCAATCTTTGGCGATCGGTGGTGCCACCTCGTTCCCATCCAATCCGGTGTCACTGGTGTGGTGCCTAGGTGGTGCTGGGCAGTACACACCTAGCCTAGGCTAGGTGCTACCACCACCAAGCTCTCACCTAGGTGGTATTTACCGCCTAGGTCATTTCAAAGATAGTAGTTTGGTTTAAAACTTTTTAAACCCGTCCAAATGAAGTCCTAATTGGCCCAAATTTGGTTTATAGGATTAACACCTAATCCTAAACCAAATTATATGCTAACTATAAATTTAAAGATATTTTTTAAGCTATTACAAAGTCCACAAGATAAGACTTCTTTCGGTGAGCTTTTGAAACTTCCGAATTGGTCTTCCCGGATGAACCCTCAAAACCATTTCATGGACTCAAAGAAGCTCCTAGACTTCATGATGATCTTGGTGAGTTCCACCGAGCTTCATTGGCAAGTTCGATCTTTTCTTGGCAAGCTCCATGAACTTCAACAAACCTTTCCAATGAACTTTCCAAAACCCTTCTAAGAAGCTCCCTACTCATTCTGACTGGTTCAAGCAATACTCCCAATGAATCTTTGGACTTCCGTGAAACCCTCGAACTCCCAACCATCCATCCCACTTGTCTTCCAGCACTTTATTTGCTTTACATCTTCATCATCATCATAGTTAATCCCGCACACAAACAAACAAAAACTCTACTTCGATCTAGACAATTATTACAATGTAAATTGACATTCAATTGCCCGGCACGTCATTGGTTGATCGCTTCATCCGATCCTTCGGCACATCATCCTCTTTTGTGATCCGTTGCCCAATCGGTGGTTGACCTCCGCAACCCCGATATCCTTGGCGCAACATGCTTTTCTAGGCCTCGATGCTCGACGTTCAAAGTTTTCCACCGATTTCGACCAAACCTCCGGCTCGACATCCAATATCCGGATATGATCACCGCGCAACGTCAATTCCTCCAATGTCAATGTCTAATCGATCGATAGTAGACCTCGTAACTCAAAACACAGTTAGACAATAAATCACAATCAATTAGTTTCATCATCAAAACCGAGATTCAACAATCTCTCCCTTTTTTTGATGATGACAACTAATTGATGACTAATGGAGTTAACTATAACTCCGGAAGTTTAACCAAACTCCCCCTATCAATATGTTATTGATAGAAACACTTGGATTATCCCAAATCCAAGCAACATTCATCACAATGTTATGAGAATACAAAACCATCATGCAAATATATAAAATATTCAATTCAATGCATGAAGTCATCAATCTACTTCTCCCCCCTATGTCATCAACAAAAGGAGAAGTTGCATCATAGCTAGTTTAAAAGGATATGCAAATTTTTACAATCATACTAGCTATCAATCAAGATATTCAACATACATCATTTAAAAAAATTTTTTTTAAAGATGTCCAAGCATAGCAAATGAACACTTTGCTTGAGATTGCAAGTTTTGACTTTTGATTTTCTTAAATTTGCAAGATGTTCATGATTTTTGATATTTCAAGATAGCATACAAATTTTCATTTTCCTCTTTAAGTTTTTTTTTTTGAAAAAGCAAGATAGCAAATACAAAGATTTCCTCTTGAATGAGCTAGCAAAATTTTTCATGCAATCTAGCAAAAATCTTTTCTCCCCTTTATCAATGTCAAAAAGAAAGGGAAGATCAAATACTTCAAATAATTTTGCATGAGATTCAACAATAATTTGTAACAAAAATGCAAAGCAATTTTTTGTTGAAAAGTGAAGTTGAGCAAGATTTTTACCCTGATTCTTGAGATATTAAAATTTTTGCTTCTCAATGTTTAAGATAGCAAATTTTTTCTTTTGATGCACAAGTTAACAATTTAACTCCCCTTTTAAATTATTCGTAAAAAAGAAAGGGAGAAACCAATGATCAATTATAAATTTACATCAATCAATATATCAATCATCACATGATGCATACAAGATGGTAATGAAATATAAGAAATTATGTCATGAAGGATATCAATATTTAAATTCAACAAGAATCAAAACCAAAAGATATCATTCATGATTCATAAATTTTTTCATTTTAGCAAAAGATCAAGATCATGATTTTAAAACAAATTTAAACATATAGTTGAGAAATCAAAATCATGATTCACAAATATTTTCTTTAGCATCAAGTTCCAATTCATGATAAAGGGTATACAATCAAGAATCATGATACATAAATAAAAAAAAGGTTCTCATAGATCAAGTCATGATTCAATGATTCATCA
The DNA here is from genome assembly GCA_900464855.2 of Musa schizocarpa. NCBI lineage: Eukaryota > Viridiplantae > Streptophyta > Magnoliopsida > Zingiberales > Musaceae > Musa > Musa schizocarpa. The sequence continues at coordinate 79,430 of UBIG03000043.1, forward strand.
TAAAAAAAATTTTATTTTTTATCAAATATTCAATTCTACACACAAGGCAAAAGAAATCATGTCATTTCTAGGATCATGAAATATATGACATCAAGGCTCATGATTCATTTGAAAAGATATAGCATAAAGAGCAACTTGATTTATGCATAAGAATTTCAAATTCATCAAATATCAAGATAAATTTCACAATCAAGAATCAATATATATAAACTTGAATTATTTTCAATTTAGTAAATGAAAAAGGAAATAACAATCATAGAGGAAATTATTTTTTCCATTTAAAAGAAAAAAATATTCAAAGTTAAGAATTTTTTTTTTAAGAGATTAAGATTCATGAATATTGAAACTAAAAAAAAATATTTTATTCAAATGTTTAATTTAAAACTTGAAATGAATTAAAAGTCAAAATCAAAATTTTTGAGAATCATTTTGACAAACATTTTTTGAAATAACAATGAATAAGTGATCAAAAAAGTCTTGATTCATCAATATTTCACCAAGATCAATCATGAAGCACAAAAAATTTTTGAAATCAAAAGAAGAGTTATTTCAATTTAAAAATGTTTCTTTTTGATAATTCAAAAACACATTAAAATCTTGATTTATCAATCAAGTCAAGAGAAACAAAATCATTTTTTCATTAAAATTTCTTTTCAATGAAAATGAAATCTTAGTATAAAGTAAGACATTGTTTTTAAAAACTCAAGTTATCCAAAAGATCATGATAAAATAGAAATAATTCAAGTTCATTCATAGTTCAAATCATAATCAAAATCATTTTGAGAAACTGAATAAAACAAATCATCAAAATCACTTTCATAAATTTACAAAAATATCATAAATGAATTTATTCATAAGATATCAAAAAAAATCAAAATTTAGAATAATATAGTAAAAGAAACATGCATTTTTTTTTATGATTTCATCATGAGCATAAGTTTGTCTTTTTTGTTTAAATGCCAAATCAAAATATTCAAAACCGAAAAGACAAACTTCATTATAAAAATTGTCAAGAGAAAAAATATAACACATTATGAGATTCAATTTATCATGATAATGTGTTTCATTTTGTTTCAAACAAGTGTGCTCATGTTTCAAAAAAGATGAGTATCAAATTTAAGACCAAAAAACATGAGTTTGTCATCAAGATATGATATCACAAAGTCATTAAGCATGATAACAAACTTTTAATTTTTTTTCATTTCAATGATGATTTCATAATGTATGTTCAAACATTTATATGGAACCCATCATTGTATAAATTCAAAATACAAGTTTGTCATTAAACCCATTAAGATCAAATGCATCAAAATCTTTTCATTCAAAAAAAATTTTAATAAGAGCAACATAAATTGATTACATGTGAGCATGTATCAACTTTTCAAAGCAAGACGTAAGTTTCATCATAAAGACCGTTAAGACCAAAACACATCAAAAAATAAAACATCATGATTAAAATATTTTTAACTTTTGTGTTTTATTTTATGTGGTTGATCTTATATATATGCATGTTCAAATTTTCATGTAAAAAACGAAATCATCAATATGCTTGCTTCTATCTTTTAATCATATTTGGTGTGCAAGCATTATCTTGAAACATGCTATTAATTTTTTGTGTCAAAAAATCATGCATCTTTTTTGAAATCAAAAGCAATGTAAAATCATCAAGATTCATGAATTTATCATGATCATAATGTATGGAGCATTTTCATTTATCAAGTAAGATTTCACATAAGCATGCCCAAAAAACTTTTTTGCATGAAAGATATGTATCAAGTTTAAAGCCAAAAAGTGATATGAAAATCATCAAGATTCATGGATTCATTATGAATATATTATTTCAAAATATGAGATTTCAAGTCATCAAGTATGATACAATCATTAAGCATGTTTTCATAATGCATCATCAAAATCATTTTAATTTTTTTTTTTCATTTGTTATAACAAGATGATCAATGCTCAAACTTTTGCTAAAATCATACATCATTTTAAAATTTTAAAAAAATAATTTTTATCATGAAAATCATCAAGTCCAAATATAATACAAGGCAACATCAAAACCACATTTCTTTCATTTGGAAAATTTGTGGGTTAGGTCTTTTAGTTTGAAATTGATTTCAATAAAAGACATGCATCATCTAAAAAAACTTCATCATAAAAAGGATTAAGACAAATTAATCCAAGATACATACATCTTTTAAATTAATTTTTTAAAAAATCATCATTGTATCATGTTTAAAGATACAAAATCATATGGATTAAGTATTAAACATCATCATCTCAAAATTAATCTTTTTTGTGTTAAACCATCATCAAAAATATGTTAATCCACAAATCATAAAATAATTTCAAAAACTAATCATTTACAAAATCATCAATCATCATGTTTAGAAAGAAAACAATATAGTTTTTCAAGATCATTTTTATAATTTTTCAAAAACACAAAGGAAATCATTCATTTTTTTAAAAAAAAAATTTGTTTTAAAGGAAAAAAAAAAAAAAAATCCTATTAACTGGAAAGCATTCATGAAAAGCATCATGTAATTTCAAAATAATTCAACTTGGAGTGAGTTTCTTACCTCATTATCGAAAACCCACAAAGCCCATTTTAGCCATTTCTTTATTTGATTTTTCTTTGCAAGCTTCTTCTTCATCTTTGGCCTCTTCCTCCATTCAAGTTCATTGTTCATTTTAATTTTTGTTTAATGAACTTATTAAGATTCATTAAAAGTTCAATGTCCTCATTGTCCTCATCACTTGAGTCATCATTCAAGTGGCATTTCATTTGTCCAAAGTTCCAAACCTTCTTGTTCTTTAGAAGGTGGTTCAATATGTTCATCAAGTTCCAAAATGTTCCAAGAATGCTCATTTCATAGGTCATTAAAGACCCAATTAGTTCTTCAAGAGGAAGTCATTTAGATTTTTTGTTTCTTGTATTGTGGTTACTTTAGATCCCACTTTTTTTGGAAGGGATCTTAAGATCTTATTTTATGAGTTCAAAAAATCAAAAAAACATTTACCAAGAGCTTTTAGACTATTGATGACATCCGAGAAATGGGAGAACATGTCATCGATAGTCTCACTTGGTGCCATTTGGAAAACCTCAAAATCATGCATCAAAATATTAACTTTTCGAAGTCTTTGACTCTACTAGTTCCTTCATGCGTGATTTCAAGAGTTCGCCAAATGTCAAAAAATTTTCACACGTAGAAATCTGATTGAACTCATTTTTTTGTCTAAAGCACAAAATAAGGCATTCATAGCCTTTGCATTTAAAGAAAATGATTTTTTTCTCCAAATCCAACCATCTTTATTCGTTCGGTTTAGAGGAAAGTTGAAATCCATTTTCAATGATGTTCCATAAGTTTAAATTGAGAGAAATCAAGAAAACTCTCATTCGAAGTTTTCAATATGTGTAGTCCCAACCGTTAAAGAATGGTGGACTAAAAAACCAAAAAGCCCTCTTGAAAGCCATGAAGAGCCATTTCTTCATGGTGTAAATCTGAATGAGAAATAACGTGGCTTGATACCAATTGTTAGGGATCAGCACTGGCACTAAGGGGGGGGTGAATTAGTGCAGTGGTAAGGAATGATAAATTTTCAAATGATTTGAACAAGTTTCAAAAAAAACTTCATGCGATGAAAACTTCATTTTGTATTATGAAAGTCATTCGATTGGAATGGAATATATAAAAAAAGCTCTAACTTAAAGATGTTTGTAGAGATGAGAAGTAGAGCATCAAATTAAGTGGAAAGGGTTTGCAGCAAAGTAAATAGCAAGAACGTAAATGCAAAACCAGATTTTTATAGTGGTTTGGTCATCCCACCCACGTCCCCACCCCGATTCCTCTTGCTTGAGGCCACCGGCTTTCCACTAGCTATCCTCCTTCCAATGGGTGAGGATGAACTCCCTCACACACACCTCCTTTTTTGATGGGCTTTAGAGATAACCCTTACAAAGCACTTTTACCCCTCTCTTGGACTAGAACACTCTTAAGACTTAGAGGGAAGATTTGACACACTTTCAAGAGAGTTTCCCTTTTTTTTTTCAGTTCTAGACACCCTTTAATCTCTGAATGAGTGGGGTATTTATAGGTTTCAAAGTGATTCAAATTTGGAGCCCAAACTTGGAGCCAAAATTTGAACCATTTTGAATTTTAGTGTTGTTGCAAGATCGTGTGCCACCACCCATCCAACGGCAAGTTTGGACCATTGGTGCCAGGTTCTACTGCCCGGCTAGGTGGTACCACCTCACGCGGTGCCTGGTGGTTCGCCACTGGGTCATTTCAAGATAGTGGTTTAGGACCAAAACTTCAACAAAAACCGGCCCAAATGAAGTCCAAATGGGCCCAAATTTGGTTTATAGGATTAACACCTAATCCTAAACCAAATTATATGCTAACTATGAATTTTAAAGATTTTTTAAGCTATTACAAAGTCCACAAGATAAGACTTCTTTCCGTGAGCTTTGGGCAAACTTCCTGGTGGTCTTTCCCATAAACCCTGGAAACCATTTCAGGGACTTCCAAGCAAGCTCCTAGAACTTCATGATGATCTTGTGAGTTCCATCGAGCTTCTTTGGCAAGCTTCGATCTTTCTTGGCAAGCTCCATGAACTTTCGACAAACCTTCCGATGAACTCCTCGAAAACCCTTCTAAGAAGCTCCCTACTCGTTCTTCTCCGTTCCTCGGCAATACTCCCAACAAATCTTTGGACTTCCATCAAACTCTCAAACTCCCAACCATCCATCCCACTTGTCTTCCAAGCACTTTGTTTTGCTTTTTACATCTTCATCATCATCATAGTTAATCCACGCACACAAACAAACAAACACTCTACTTCGATCTAGATAGTTATTACAACGTGAATTGATATTCGCCGTTTAGTGTTATATATTGAGCTCCATGACTCCCCAAGTTATAGAGATAAATAAAAAAGATTAATGTCGATCCATACTCCTACATCTTCATAAATTGTTTGAGGAATAGGAAGAACTCAATAATATGAGATATCAAAGAGTCTCTTCCACGCTTAGATTATTGAGGGGACACTAGTTCGTAACTATATCCTAAGATAATTGAGTGATGTGAGAAACCTCGTAAGTCTAGGAATGGTCTTAGAGGATAACCTACATGTGGATCTTTGTGCTTTTGTCCTCACCAGATTCTTTTTTTCATAGTTCTCATGCTAGTAAGACCACAAAAAAAAGAAAGATAGAAAAGTCCCTTAAGAAGGGCAAGAGCAAGGGTAGATCTGCAAAGCAAAGGTTGCTATGAAGGACCCGGCAGCGACAAAGGCCGCTTCCACTATTGAATCATAAATTTTGATGATGAAGTCAAATGATATGTTATTTGATCTAATCCATATTATTGAGAAAAGTGTCTAGGATTAACTATTTATAGCAATGAAGACATAAAGCAAATTGTCGAAAAGGCACGTTAGAGTTTGAGAGACCGCTGGAAGTCCAAGGGATCATCGGAAGCGCTTTTTTAATTGGTCGAGAAAAAATCTGGGACTCACCAAGGATTCGAAAGTTCACCTGAAGGGATCGTCAAGGTTCATGAAGCTCACCAAAAGTTCAAGCTTGCCATAAGATTCGTGGAACTCGGCCAGAAAGTCCGAGAGCCTATCGGGAGTCCATCAAGACCGTTCGAGGGGTTCACAAAAGTCCATCTAAGTTTATTCCAAATCTTAAAAAGAAGACATGATGTGTGTTTTACATTTTTGTTTAGAATATGTTTTCAATTTCGTAGTTAGCAAGTAATTAATATTAGGATTAGGTGATAATCATAATTAACCTTACTAGGGGGCCAATCGGGGCCTTTAATTGAACTGAATTTGGTCGGATTTAGGCCCATTCAAGAGTGTTGGATTATGTCTCGTGGTGGCATCGCCAGATTACATGGCAACATTTCATGAAAGAACCAGTTCCCGTGTGGTCGGGCGATGGTATCGCTGATAGTTATTACCCATCAACAAAGGGTACCGCGATGATGCGTGGTGGTACCGCCTTCCATCCACGAGTCCGAGGTCCTTGTCAAAGCGGAAGTAACGCCAGACTTGCCGATGGTACCGCTTTAGTACACCGATAGAAACAGGTCAACTAGTGGTGGTACCACTAGTGCCGCATGGTATCGCTAGTATCGAAAATTTGAGACGTGACTTTTGGCTCTAAACCTGAAGCCAATTGAGTCTATAAATATCCCTTACTTCTTAGTTAAGTAAGCACATTGAGAAGTGATAAAAATTGAGTCAAAGCACCAAAAAAAATTATATTCGATAAGCTTGAATGTTAACCTCCCAAGTCTTATTTGTAAAGTTTTGTAAGAGTGTAAACCACTTGTAAAGTTTGTAAGAGGGGTGCTTGGTCCTTCCCCTTCAAGAATAATTGATAGTGAAAGTTGGGAACCCTCATCTGGAGGAGGTTTCTAAGTGGATGTAGGTCATTTGTCCCAACCACTATACATCGCCAAGGCACGCTTCCTTGATGTGTGAGTTTTAAATTGCTACATTTCAATCTTTACTTAGCTTCAATCTTTTGATCTTCCTCCTCTACTTTTATCATATTCACTGAATTATTTTGCTGAAATCATTTTCGCCAAACCAAAACTTTTAACGACAACTTTTTTTTCAAATCATTTTGAATTTACAATTTTTTATCCATCAGACTAATTCCCCCCCTCTTAGTACCGCTTAGATCCTAACAATTGGTATCAAAGCTAGGTCACTCTCATTTGGTTTAAAACCTAAGAAAGATGGTGTATTCTGTATGCAAGAGGGTCATTCAATTATATGTCCGCTATGTTTAATGGGTCGATTACACCTATTAGAGACTTGTATGAATATTTTTCTTATTTCCATAGATTTTGAACTTTGGAATATTATTGAAAATGGTATTGGAAGACTTGTATGAAGATTTTTTTTATTTTCATGGATTTTGAACTTTGGAATATCATTGAAAATGGATTTAAAAAAATCTTCTCTTCCGATGAATGAATGGAATGAATTGGAGAGAAGAAGTTTTTTTTGCTTCTAAATGCAAAGGCTATGAATGCCTTGTTTTTGTGCACTTGATAAAAAAATGAGTTTAATCATGTTTTGATTTGTGAATCACTTTTTTTGATATTTGGCATACTCTTGAAATCACTCATGATGAAGGCACTAGTGAGAGTGAAAGAGTCCAAAATCAATCTTTTGGTGCATTCTTATAAATTATTTTTGGATGAAACCAAGTGAGTCCATCGGAGACATGTACACCCATTTCATGGATGTCATCAATGGACTCAAAGCACTTGGTAAAGGTTTTTCTAATTTTGAACTTGTAACTAAAATTTTAAGATCCCTTCCAAAGAGTTGGGATCCAAAAGTTATGGCCATTCAAGAGGCCAAGGACCTTAAAAAATTTTTCTCTTGAAGAACTCATTGGGTCTTTAATGACCTATAAAAAATGACATGTCATGCTCATGATGAGCTAGAGAACCCCCCCTTCCAAAGAATAAGAAGGATATGACATTGAGAACACAAGAAGACCACTTGAAAGGAATCTTCAAGTGATGAGGACCTTGATGATGAACTTGCACTCTTAACTCAAAAAAAAATTCAAAAAAAAATTTATAAGAAAGAATAAATTTAAAAAATGATACTAAAAATAAACTTGAACAAAAAAAAGGACCAAGTCATATGTTATGAATGCAAGAAGTTGGGGCACTTCAAAAGTGAATGCCCCCAAGCCAAGAAGAAGCAACCAAAAAAGGAAGAAAGCTCTAAAGGCAACATGGGATGACTCAAGTGGCTCAGAAGATGAAGAAGCAAGCAACAAAGAGGAGGCCAACTTTGCATTAATGGCTTTAGGAGATGAGGTATGTGAGTTATTTAATGAAGATTTATCTTTGATGAACTTTTCAATTGCTTTTCATGAATTATTTGATGAGTGTAGAGCTATTAGTAAAAAAAGTTTAATTTATTAAAAAAAAGGAGCATGCTTTCTTACTAGATAAACTTGAAAGTCTTAAACTTGATACTCCTCTCTTTACCCCCATGCTCTAAGTGTGAACACTTAGAGGCAATAAAAAATGAGAACTTGCTACTTAAAGAGACCCTAAACAAGTTTAAGGTTGGTAGCAAGGGCTTGGACATGATCCTTGCAAACAAGGGTCATGTTAAAAAAAAAAAAGAAGTGGAATTGGATTTGTGAGTGGATCTCACCTGAACTCCAACCACCTTCATTAAAGGACCCACACTACATGTATCATCTCATTTGAAATGTAATTTTTTTGTTACAAATCTGAACATGTTGTTTACAAATGTCCATATAAAAAACTTAGCCCACATAGGTTAATATGGGTTCCTAAAAGGAATGATAAGGAACTCAATGAACAATGACAAGTTTAGTAGATCAATTTTTGAGGCACCCAAGTTCAAATGGGTACCTAAAAAAATCATCTTTTTTGTAGACACATTCACCCACACAAGCTAGGAGCAAGAGATGGTACCTTGATAGTGGATGCTCAAGGCACATGATGGGAGATCCATCTCAATTCTCTAAGCTCACTAGCCAAGATGAAGGGTATGTCACCTTTGGAGACAACAACAAGGGTAAAATCATTGGCAAGGGAACTATAGGTAACAAATCAAGTTTTTTCAATTGATAATGTGTTATTGGTAGATGGTTTAAAAGCATAATCTTTTGAGCATTAGTCAATTATGTGATAAAGGATATATTATGAAATTTGAATCTAATGCTTGCATTATAAAAAAAACCACACAACAACACATCTATGATTGCACTAAAACAAAATAATGTCTACACCATAAACATTGATGATCTTAGTAATGAAATGTGTTTTTTTTGGTTTTTGAATGATGATGCTTGGCTTTTGGCATAGGAGATTAGGTCATGCTAGCATGAAACTAATCTCTCAAATCACATCTAAAGAACTTGTAAGAGGCATTCCCAATGTTAAGTTCATTAAAGACAAAGTATGTGATGCTTGTCAACTAGGAAAAAAAAAAAAACTAGCTTCAAAACCAAAGAATCAAATAAGCACCTCTAGACCATTACAATTGATCCATATGGATTTATTTGGACCAATTGACACAATGAAGTCTAGGAGGTAGCAAATATGCATTTGTCATTGTAGATGACTATAGTAGATACACTTGGACCTATTTCTTGGCTCACAAAAGTGATTGTTTTTAAATATTTTTCTAAATTTTGTAAACTTGCTCAAAAAAATGAAAAGGGTTTCATGATTTCATCGATTTGGAGTGATCATGGTGGTGAATTCAAAAACCATGACTTTCAAAATTTTTTTGTGAATCTAATGGATATAACCACAACTTTCTCTACTCCTGAGGAATCCTCAACAAAATGGAGTAGTAGAAAGAAAAGAAAGAATAGAAATTTATAAGAAATGACAAGAACCATGTTAAATGAACATAGTTTACCCAAATACTTTTGGGCCAAAGCCATTAATATGACTTTGCTATGTCATGAATAGGGTTCTAATAAGACCATCTCTATCCAAAACCCCTTATGAATTATGGAATAACAAAAAAACCAAATGTTTTTTTATTTTAAAGTTTTTGGTTGCAAATGCTTTATCTTGAATGAAAAGGATGCCTTAGGAAAATTTGATGCTAAAAATGGGATGAAGGGCATCTTTCTTGGTTACTCTTCCATTTCTAAAGTTTTTTTATATGTTTTTTAACAAAAGAACCTTGGTTATAAAGAGTCTATTCATGTAGTTTTTAATGAAGTTTTTTAAATTTAAGAAAAAAAATGATTTTGATGATGATCTTGGTTTTGATGGTTTGAATTTGAATGAACCCTCTCCTCAAAAATAGCAACTTGGATGCATCTTCTTCCCAAATTTTTTCTTACCTAAGGAATGGAAGTATGTAGATGCCCATCCAAAGGAGCTAATTATAGGAGACACATCAAAAGGGGTTCAAACTCATTCCTCTTTTTTAAAATTTTTTTGTGCCAACACCACTTTTTTTTTCTCAAATTGAACCTAAGTGCATTGACAAAGCCTTGAAAGATGATTCTTGGGTTATCACAATGCAAGAGGAATTGAACCAATTTGAGAGGAATGAGGTGTGGAAGCTTGTTCCTAGACCAAGTGACCATTTAGTTATAGGTACTAAATGGGTATTTAGAAACAAGCAAGATGAATTTGGTATCATGGTTAGAAACAAGGCTAGATTAGTGGCCAAAGGTTTCAACCAAGAAGAAGGTATCGATTACAAAGAGACCTTTGCTCTTATGGCAAGATTAGAAGCCATTAGGATGCTCCTTGCCTATGCTAGTAGTAATAATTTTAAGTTATTTCAAATGGATGTCAAAAAGTGCTTTCTTAAATGGTTTTATTTTCAAAGAAGTGTTTGTTGAACAACCACCCTGGTTTTTGAAAACTCTCTTTTTTCCTAATCATGTGTTTAAATTGACTAAGGCTCTCTATGGTTAAAACAAGCCCCAAGGGCTTGGTATGAGAGACTTAGTTCATTTCTAATTTTCAAATAATTTTACTAAAGGCAAAGGTTGATACTACATTGTTTATTAAATATTTTAAAAATAATTTTTTTATTGTTCAAATTTATGTTGATGATATTATTTTGGTTCTACTAATGAATCACTATGTGAATCATTTGCCAAGTGTATGAGTCATGAATTTGAAATGAGTCTAATGGGTGAACTAACCTTCTTTTTTAGGATTACAAATTAAACAACTTAGTGATGGTATATTTCTTAATCAAACTAAATATACATTAGAATTGTTAAAATGATTTAACATGGATGGTTCAAAAGCCATAAACACTCCTATGAGTACTTCCACTAAGTTAGACTTGGATGAAAGTGGAGAAAATTTTGATCAAAAAAAAACATATAGGGGAATGATAGGTAGTTTACTTTTACCTCACCACAACTAGACCGGATATCATGTTTAGTGTAGGACTTTTGTGCAAGATTTCAAGCTAATCCTAAGTTATCTCACCTTAAAGCCATTAAAAGAATCCTTAGATATCTTAAAGGAACTCCTAACCTAGGATTATGGTATAAAAAAATCTGATGACTTTGATTTTAAAAGCCTATGTGGATGTGGATTTTGGTGGGATGTAGAATAGATAAAAAAAACACATCTAGAACATGCCAATTTTTAGACATGCACTTGTTTCTTGGACTTTCAAGAAACAAAACTTCGATTGCACTATCTACTGATAAAGCCAAATACATAGCCGCAAAGTGCATGTTGTGCACAAGTTGTTTGGATGAAAAATACTTTAGAAGACTATGGAATTCATTTAAAGAATATTCTCATAAAATGTGATAACACAAGTGCTATTTGTTTAACCAAAAAAATCTCATTCAACACTCTAGAACTAAGCATATTGACATTAGGCATCACTTTATATGAGATCATGTCAATAATAATGATGTCATTCTAGAATTTATTGATATACAAAAACATCAATTAGTGGACATCTTCACAAAACCCCTAAATGAAGAATAATTTGACTTCATTAGAAGAGAATTAGGCATGTTAAATTGTCCTAATACATGAAGATGTTGTATGTTTTTTTTTAAAAATTTTTTTCAACTTCGGTTTTCATAATCTCAACTTGATATTATTTTTTTTTTTTTTTTGGATGACATCTTTTATAATATCATTTTTTTTTGAATGATATTTTCATTTTTTCCTTTGATCATAATATTTTTTTTGATTCTCCTCATGATTCTTTTTTTGATTGATTTTTGAAGTAATATCATCTCCTCCCTTTTGAATGATAAATAGTAAAATTGGATTTTATACTCCCTCTACCTCTATTAAGGATGATTAAATGGTTTTTTTTCATGATTTTCATATCATTTGAAAAACTTAACATATGCATAAATTAATGTCATGAATTAAATTAAAAATTAAGCTCTTTTGTTTATTATACTTTCTTGGACTTTATTTTATTCTTGTGCTAATCTCTAAGTCTTGAGCTTTTGATTTTTTTTTATTTCCACCTCATGTTTCTTATAAGAATGCCAAGTTGAATCTTTTTCTATGAAATTTTTGATGTTGATATGTTCCACTTCATGAATTCATAAATGCCAAGTTGAACTTTTTTTTCATGAATTTTGAATCTCATTTTTTTTTTTGACATGATTTTTTTTTAATAAATGTTTGATGAATGACTAAATGTTTGATGAATGGCTTCAATGATCTATCCTTCCACTTTATAATTTTATAATTTTATTTTTCAAAATTGCATCTTGAACCTTTTGAATTTTTCATGTATGAATCTTTCAACTTGATAAATGATAATTGATCATTTTTTTTTGATTTCATAAACATGAATTTTTTTGAATTTCAAATGATTTTTGATTTTTCAATGACATTTTTATGATGATATTCAATTTTTTCTAAGAATCATATGAATTTTGATATATGTTATGATTTAAATCAAATTTTGATATGGTTGATTGATCTAGCATCATTACCTTTGATGTTTTATTTTTTTTTTTTTTTAAATAATTCAATCCTTTTCCTTTTGTTGATGACAAAGGGGGGAGAAGAAAATGTAAAAAATAAATTGATGACTTGATAAAAATGACTTGCATCTCTTGATGCATATGTATTGAAAAGAAGAATATGATAAATAAATTAATAAATGACTTATATATATCATACTTGATGAATGATAAAATGACTTATATATGTGTATTGCAATATGAAAAATGAAAAATGTATATGTTTTATATTGCAATATAATTGCTTTTGCCATGCTTTTTTATAATCAAAAAAATTGGTTGATATCTTTAAAAGCATCACAATAAAATTTGTATCATATCACAATGTATCACATGTATCACAAATGGTTCATACATGCTTAAATGTAATTTTTGAAAAGATTGTTATCATATCATGTTTTAAAATTTGGTATCTTTTTCATTGATATGATAAGTTATCATTTCATTTGATGATGTATCAAAAAAATGATATCATGCCTTGCATTTGTGCATTTTATATTGATATCATTTGATCCTTGTTATATTTCAAAATTATAATTGGTATCATTTGTTGAAGTGATAAATGTCTATCATCATTCAACTTGAAAATAGGTGTCATGCCTTGACATTTTCAAAAAAAAATATGAAGTTTCATATTTATGGATGAAAAATCATGCTTGTTAAGCATGATGATAAGTTCAACGGATGAAACTTATATTTTTTGGCTTGAATTCAAGGAGATTGAATTCAAGTGTTTTTTTTCTCATAATATGGCATATAGATAGGGGAGTTAAGATTAACTCCATCATCAATTGATTGTCATCATCAAAAAAGGGGGAGATTGTTGAATCTTGGATTTTGATGATGAAGTCAATTGATAGGTTATTTGATCTAATCATATATTATTGAGATAAGTGTGTAGGATTAACTATGATAGCAATGAAGACATAAAGCAAATTACCGAGTCAAGTATGTTGGGAGTTCGAGAGTCCATCGGAAGTCCGAAGGATCATGGAAGTGTTGCCGGAACCAACCGAGAATGAATGGGGACTTGTCAAGGTTTCAAAAGTTCAAAAAAGATCATTGGAGGTTCATGGAGCTCACCGAGAAAGGTTGGAAGCTTGCCAAAGATTCAAGGAACTTGCCATAAAGTCCGGGAGCCTATTGGGAGTCCATTGGAAGAAATCCAGGGGTGTGTTGGAAGTCCGTCAAAAGTTTCAAAAAAGCTCGTTGGAAGAAAACTTGATGTTGTTGGTTTTTTAGTTTTTGCTTAGAATTATGTTTTAATTTCATAGTTAGCATGTAATTAGGGTTAGGATTAGGTGATAATCCTGATTAACCCTAGTAGGGGCCAACTGGGTTTTTATTTGACTAAATTGGGTGGATTCAAGGCCCATTCAATGGACTGAACCGACTGGTGATGGCACCATTAGACCGGGTGGTGGCACCCCCGGGGAATAGGTTCCCAAGATGGTTCAGGTGGTGGTACCGCCCCAAGGTCAGTGGTGGTAAGTTGATCAATTATTACCTGCCAATGGTGGTACCACTTGACAAGCGGTGGTACCACTAGTCCACAGTCCCCGAGGACCTCTATCGGTGGTGGTACCACCAGAGGCGGGTGGTGGTATTGCCTAATACACTAACAATAGGAAAGGTCAACTAGCGGTGGTGGTACGCCTAGTGCTAAGGTGGTGGTACCACAAGCACCAAAAATCCAGGATGTGACTCTTTTTTTTGCTCCATTTTGAAAGCCAATTGAGTCTATAAATACCCCTCTCTTCTCAACTGGTAAAGCACCTTTTTTGAGAAGTGATAAAAACTAAGTCAAAGCTATAGCAAAATTATGTTTCGATAGCTTGAGTGTTCACCTCCCACTTTTTTACTTTGTCAAAATTGTAAGAGTGTGAACCACTTGTAAAAGTTTGTAAGAGGGGTGTTTGGTCCTTCCCCTTCAAAAGAGATTTGATAGTGGAAGTTGGGAACCCTCATGAGGAGGAGGTTTTGGAAGTGGACATAGGTCATTTGACCAAACCACTATACATCATTGTCGTACTTACTCTTGATGTGTGAGTTTTAAATTTCTACATCTTGTTCTTTACTTAGCTACAAATCTTTTGATCTTCTTTGGTAAGTCTCGATCTTTATCGCATGCAGCTCCACCAATCCAATGAGTCTTTTCTAGCAAACTCTTTTAATGAACCCCCCCATCAAGTCTCACCTCACATTCTACTTCAATTCCTAACAAGATCTCCAACAAATCTTTCTGGACTACCTGATTAACCTAATGATGTTTATCATACTTGACTCTACACTTTGCTTTCGCCATGTCTTCATCATTATCATTATCATAGTTAATCTTTACACACTAATTACGCTCTAACCTTTACTTCAATCTAGGCGCTATAATGAATCAACTTCCTGTTGTCGGGCATGTCATCGGCTCATTTCCACCTTTCTTTGGCGAGATCACTTGTGGCCTATTACCTAATCACGGTTGACTGCAAACCTCGATCTCCGTGGTGCAACATCACCTTTCTTGGCCCGGCGCTCGACATATCTTTGTCCGGCCTTTATTTTATTGTCAACTAGACCTCTACCGACGCCTAGTCTCCTAGTGATTTCTACCGCAACACCGGAGCCCATCCGTAACAATCAAGCCTAATTTGATCGAGAGTAGACCTTATGCATTTAAAATATAATTAGATAATAAAACATACTAATTAGTTTCCATCATCAAAATCTAAGATTCAATAAACTACTTCAATCTATCGATACTATTATAAAGCTTTGAATCAAATGTTTTTCTATTGTCAGTTGTTCATATCGGTGCTTCATTCGATTTTTCGAATGCGATAGTCCTCTTGCGCCTATTGCCTAATCCACCGCTGACCTCCACAACTATAATCTCTTTGGTGTGCTTATTCTTCTTGCCCGACGCCTCGGACTCATCGTCAGTCTTCTCACGATAATGTCAACCTATCCTCCAACACGTCCATAATTCTTAACATATTGGACCCCAACCCAAATTCGGATGCTTAATTGTTCTCCTCATCAAAAGCTTCCCTCGTGATCACCAAAATGTAGATTGGATCAAACTCATCAATTGGTTTCATCATTAAAACTTGTGATTCAACAATCCTTTGATAATGACAACAAATTGATGACCTAAGTTAACCTTAACTCCCTTACTAATATGCCATACGATAGAAACATTAAATTGAAAACAAAATCATGAATCATAGCAACATGTGGTCATTTCATCAATGCATATCATCAGATACATCATCTTCAAAATTTCAAATCATAATTTAAAGTACATCACAACATGCATGAAATTTTAACATCATCATCATACCCCTTTGTATCAACAAAAGGAGAATGTATCTAGTAAGTTTTTAAGATATGCAAGCTTTACAATATATAAGCTAATAATTTAATAATTTTACAACATGCAAGCTAGTAAGTTTTTCTTCTCTTTTCAGTCATAGGTTATTGATTTGTCTCTTTTCGATTTGTAAGCTAGTAAGTTCTGAGAGTAAAGGTTAGCAAGTTCTTTTCTTCTATTTTGAGAAGTGTAAATAGCAAATTTTTTTGCTTCCCTAAGGTAATTTTTCCTGCTTTAAACGTGTGTTTGTGAATTTTGTTTCTTTTGTCATGTATAAGTTAGAAAATGTTTCTCCCTCTTTGTCATTGTCAAAAAAAAGGAAGAATACACATTGTAATTCTTTAATTTACATCACTTTCAAATCATGACAAATGAGGTATCAAAAATTTGCATCAATATTTCAATCATCAAAATCAACATGAATACTAATCTATCATTCGTTAGCATCTTTCCTCTTTATCATCAAAAAGAAGGAAAGAAATGGAAGAATTCAAGGGTGCAAATATTTTAACTTATCATGTGAACAAAATGAAGGATCAAGTCAAGAATCCAAAAGATCATGAACGCCTTT